>CABHPP010137655.1:0-19859 GCA_902168425.1 Peromyscus attwateri | reverse complement strand
ATTCCTTGTTTTGGAATGCTTTTACACATTAGTCCTCCAAATACATTTCTATCACTCCTCTCACTGAAACTACAGTTTTTCCTGTGTAATATCTGTGATTACCGTCCCCAAATTACAGCAGTTTTCTCACTGATTCCAGTTTTTCCCCTTCCAGAATTCATTTTGAGTAATTTTTATTGCCAGGTCTCCAAGATCATTGACCTTTTTGAACAGCAGTCTTTAATCTGCTGACATTTTAGGCAGTGAGAATTTCCATTATGAATTGCAACTTCCAACTCTAAGATTTTTATTTAGTTCTTATCATATCTCGCCTCCATATTTACATTAAATTTATAAATTCTTGGAAATCAATGAACATACTAATCATATTGAAAGCAGATGTATGGGTATCCTTGGCTCACTGTTTCCTCCTTCCATCCCCTTTTGAGGCTCTATTTTTCTTTATCCTCTCTTCCTTCAGGTGTGTAGAAATTACTATTTTTATTACATACTGGATATTGTAGATGTTACATTGCTGAGCATGTATTTCGTTACATTAGTTTAAAACATTTTGGATCTTGATCTACATCTTAACTTTTTTTGTGAATCACTTTGTGATTTAGGGAACTTGTTTTTATTGTTTAGAATAGACCTATGAGAGCCATGGTTCTCAGGTTCCTACAGCCTGGTTACTAGGGCATAGCCTGTCTCAAGTTGCTCTGAAATGTCCCATGTAGTCACTGAGGTTCCACCACTCTTGCAGCAACTTTCATGCCTGTGCAAGCTTAGAAAATCACTTGACCTGACCCATCTTATTGTATTATAACAAGCATCTGAGGCTAGTTTGACTTTACAATGGGCAGGTGTAATATTTTGTTCACACTTTTGGAGGCTCAAAGGCATGACACCAGCATCAGTCCAGCTCCAAGAAGGGCCTCAAAGAGGATGGCATCCCAGTCATCTCACAAGACAGGAAAACAAATAACAACTAAGGGCCCACCTGAGACCGCACCTCCAGTGATCTTAACACTTCCCATTAAGCCTTGTCTCAAGGTCCCATCACTAACCAAGCCTCCATCCAAGACCTCAACCATTACATCCTTTAAGATTGCTTATTCCTGGGCTGGAGTGATGGTTCAGTGGTTAAGAGCCCTGCCTGTTCTTCCAGGAGACCTCAGTTCAATTCCCAGCACCCACATGACAGCTAACAATTGTCTGTAACTCCAAGATCTGACACCCTCATGCAGACATACATGCAAATAAAATTAAAGAAAAGATTGCTTATTCCTGAGATGTTCATACTGTCCAGCCTCACAGTTATTCTATTCATTTGCAAATCATTATTCAGCTAAAGACTGGAGCACATCTTTGGATACATACATATCTTCAGTGCCCTTTATCTGGTTTCCCTCTCTGTTACCTGGCTCCATAAATTCTCACTGTCAGTTTCTCCAGTCTCCTCAACTAAGCAATGTATGAAGAATATCTGTGATGCACAGATGGAGAACTGGGGGGCAGCTGGGGTCTCCATCTGTACATCACATAGGTCTAGCGTATGTAGCTTGCCTCGTTTGGAAGCTTACTCACTTGACTTGCTCTCTCCCAGAAAGCTACAATGCCTAGCGGGTGGACTGCTTTCCTTCTCCTAAGTGTTCCTCCCCATGCTTCCCAGTGTGTGATGGTAGAAAACTGGCTTTAAATACTGCACCTTGTCTTCAGATGTCTACTTCCTGAGAAAAATTACAGACGAGGCAACTCTCATAGTCAAAAGCAGAAGCCTTAAAACTCTCAAATGGATTTTGTTAACAAATGGAAAGAGGATTAATTTGACAAAATAGGCTAATTTCAAGGTGAACTGGTTTCCTAGTTATTGTCATAACAAGTTACAACAATGTTGAGGGCTTAAACAACATAAATGTGCTAAGAGTTCCAAAGATCGGGGCCAGTGAGATGGTTCAGTGTAGAAAGGTACCTGCCACCAAGCCAGACATCTTAGACTTAATCTCTGGCACCCACATGACAGGAGAAAATTGACTCAGCCTGCCCTCCCCACCCCATCCCCACAAAATAAATAAATAAATAAATATGTAACAAAAAAATTGAGATAGAGGAGGCTAGAGAGTTGGTCAAAGATTAAGAGTGTGTGCTGCTTTGTCAGAGAACTCAAGTTCAGCTTCCAGTACCTTCGTCAGAAGCTGACAACTGTCTCTAACTCCAGGTTTGGGGGATCTGACACTCTTCTGGTCTCCAAGGGCACCTGCTCTCTCTCTCTCTCTCTCTCTCTCTCTCTCTCTCTCTCTCTCTCTCTCTCTCTCTTTCACACACACACACACACACACACACACACTGCTCACACTCACACACACTCATATACACACACTCACAAATACAAGCATGCACACATTCATACACACACATACACACACGTGCACATGCATGTGCTTGCAATACCCTCTAAACGAGTTCAGGAGCCCAAATCCAGTTAATGAAGTGTTAGCCATCTTGCAGTCCTCCCTGGAGGCTCTACCATAAGGGAAGTTATTTCTCTGTCTGTAACAACTTCCAGCAGTCCCTGCCTCCCACCTCCAAAGCTAGTCACAATGGACCCCTTCTGTCATCTTTTCCCATCAGCTCATCTACCCCTGCTCTTCTCCATCTCTCTTCAACTTTGTGAAGCACTCAGTGATTATACAAGGCATGATAAGCCCCCAGCTTTAAATTCAGCTGATTAGCTACTGTAATTCCACCAGCACAAGGTCTCTTGGCCATGCAACCCAACGCTGTCTACAGTTCTGTGGATTAGGACGTTGAGGGACTGCTTGCCAGCCACATGGGGCAAATAAACAATTCACCACCACATCCTTATATTTCACACTGGACTTGGCTTTAATTCTAAATCCAAAATAACTTCTTAGGCAACTTTAAATCCCCGCTGCATAAAGCCTTAAGGATAACATTGGCAAGAGGCTGTCAAAACATAAAAATTAGCTTCCACTTATATTTTTGTGAGCTAGAATATAGATGGGAAGAGAAATTAAAAATTCACATATGTTTTTATGTTTCCTATGTAGTCATAGCTATAGATACAGAAAGAATTGCTGTAGTTCATCTCACACATGGTAACTGAAGGCTTCATTCTGAAGCTATTGCCTGTATGAATGCATACTCCTTCTTCCAAAGTGTGGAGTCATTCTGGTTTTTATTTGTTTATAATTTTCATTTTTCATGTTTGTCCACATCAAATGTCCTGCCCTTAAGTATTATGATCACAATTGGGGGCACAGCCCGAGACTAATGCTACGTGGTCACCTCAAAGCTTTATAGCTAGTAGAAGTGAGCAAAGCTTCTATCCTGTTGAATACTAAAACATGAAGGGAGAAATCTTCCTTTGCATTTTGCATTATGAGAAACTTCAAGTGAACAGTAAGACTGTGGGGAGACATTGGCAAAGACTCTCAGTCAAATGTCAGCACGCCTGCTCACATCTCCAGCTTCTCTCCTCATTTTGCAACGTCTTCAGTGTGCTCCCTTGTAGCTGGCTCTTTTCTCCTCAAGTCAGTCAAATAGTTCTGAAAAGGTAGACCTCACAGTTTCTACTCCCTTGCGTCTGCTATTTCTTGGCAAATAATTGCTTGTGAATACTTTACTTACGAACTGAAGAAATGGTCAACAAGTCAATAATTGCTATGCATGTTCCTGAAATAATGCCCTCCTCCAAAACATTTATATGTATATGATATTTCTGAAGTCTTCCTTTTATGAAAAAAAAAAGTCCTTCCTGACTGTGTGTGATCTTATGGCTCATGGCAAACATTAATAGAGATTATGGGTGTGATTGCCATCAGAAGAGTCTCTAGAAAACACGTCCATGACTCAGCAGATTCTCCAAAAAGCTCTCAAGGCATTTATCACACTCCAAACTGACGATGTTACCACCCTGTCATTTTGGTGCCACGATGACACAGCCACCCAACCCCTTCGATCTATCTTAGGAACTGCCGTTTTCAGGGAAGAACAAATTTAATAAGAGGCATCTTTGGGTAGTGCCAAGAATTTTGGTTAGCACCTTCCATGTTAGCCTGGAGATGTTTGTTTTCACTGTCTCCACCTTTTCTCCCCTGACACCTCCCATTGAAATCTTTGCTTAAACTTCACTTGTTTGGGCCCCTTTCTGGATGCCATCCTGACCGCTGTCTTTTGAGTTTTCGTATGTAATCTGTGTGTCTCTGGATGTTAAACAAACCACGCATAACTAAATGTTTACTCGGTTCCCTCTAAAGCAAACCATGCAAAATTCACAGAGAAATTCTCAACTTCAGATTTTCTGGGGTCTGCACAGTGCTTTAAAATTTGATCGGTTTTACACAGCAACCCAGAGTCCTCACATGGTTTGAAAAACAGGAACATTTTTCCAAGCCAAGGTCATCATTCTTCAATAAGCTAGAATGTATTTGCACATGCACTACTGAGTGTGTTCCCAGCCCAAGGCTTTAGGTTACTCTCTGCCTCTCTAGTTGGAAAAGCCCTAGTGGTTTGGATGAGAGTGGTAAGACGCTTGTCAGCTTTGTGCAAGACTCTGGGTTCAATTCCCAGCAACGAAAATCACACCAGCAATGACAACAGAAACATGGAGGAATGGAAGAGCCCCTAGGAAGGAGCTCTGAGGTAAGGTCCAGCCTCATTTACAACATTACCATTCTGAGTGCACTATGAAGGGAGGGGAAGATAACCACTATTTATATTTATATTTATCAAGTATGTGTGAAGTGATACCTGCTATGAAGAAGCTCACATTCTAGAAGAAGAAAGTAGCAGAGGAAACAAGCCACCCAAGGGCAAAAAGGCTCACACCAGGTAGGGCCAGCTTCTCTGCCGGACAGGCAGAGAAAGCGCTTCCAGCATGGGAACTATAAAGCCATGTCATGCGAATACACACACAGGACAAAGCTCCAAAGCTAGAGGAGACTGCCATGGAGGTGAGGATACAGAGGATCCCGGTCTCAACATCTCAATCCTCTTATCTGCAGGCGGGATCAGAAATGACTCTCTCAAGGAACTAAATGAATTAGTGTTAAGCTTTTAAAAGTGCTAGCATAGAGCAAATGACTTTTGAAGTTGACTAGAATGACTTTTTAAACAGGACTCACTCCAAAGAAGTCGGTATTTGTGCTGGTTTAAGTGAGGGAATATGGAGACGGGAGTCCGAGGCAGGTTTGGTGACAGGGACCATCACCGAGTGCACTGACCCTGCTGAAATGCCAGGGACTGTATGCACCTGGACAGGGGTGAGGGTCCTGTCCCAAAACTCCTGAAATGTGGAGGGCATGCTACATCTTGGCATGGCTGTCTTTGAAAAACTTGTCTGATGTTTCTTAGCGTTTCCTACAGGCTTGACTCTTGAGTAAATCAGCAGCAATTTTTGGTACTAAAAGAAGAGGTTTATGGATCAGTTTCAGCTGGGCCAATGAAGAGATACATAGACAAAGAAGATGTGGCACCTATTTAAACTACCCTGAGTTCTCATAACCTTGGAGAAATTGTGTTACCGGGACAGCATTCAGCTGTACTAATAATATTCCAGGTATTAATTCTGTCTACTGTCTTGCCAGTACAAAATCATCTTTTTCAAAAAAATTCAGTTACACGTGTTTTGATAGCACCTGCTTGACTCAGATCATCAACAGACTGCATTACAATTTTGTACTACTGAACGGATTTCTCAGGCTATGGATCTACATGTTTTTCAAATTGGAGCGTATTCAGGAAGAGACCAATTACTTAAATTTGAGTAAGTTTGGACGGTGGTAAGAAAATCTACTTAGAGAAACACGGCAAGCAACAACTTTTGTCTCCTTTTCTGTGTCCTATAGCTGAGGAGCAGACAAAGAGGTGGGACATCGTGTCGTCAAGGGAAACAGAGCAGACAGCCAGATTGACTTCTTTGGACAAATCTGCCCTGACCCACTGCTCTTGAAAGGGTGTTTTTCTCAAAATAAATGCATTTGCCCAATGCTGTTGCAACTCTCCTCTGATGCATGCAGCCCTACGACATGGAACTCCTTTCTCCCTTTTTGATATTGCCAAGTTTCTCCCGCCTTGCTGGAGCCAACAGCTTGTTTACCAGACATGGTATCAGGGACCAAGAAGTCCCAAAAGCTGGGGACATGGTCTCATACATATTAAGATTAGTTACTGCCAGCTCCTAGCTTAGTCTCAACTCCCAAACTCTCACCACTACAAGGGAAGAATGGATTTGTAGTGAATTTTCCCAACCATGAAGGGTTCCAGGGAAAAGCAGAAATGATTCCCTCTGTGTCCCTCATCTTGAGTAGCTCATCTTCACTGGATTAGGTCAACCTAGACCTGTGAGATTGGCAGCTGTCTGCTCAGGGGGATTCAAAGACAGTTGGCAGTGTTTCCTTTGGTTCCTCCGACTAGATTCTCAATCTGTGGGTTCTAAGACATCAAGTTTTCAAAAATTAGTGCTTATTGGATTTACCCTAAGGGCTTGTTAAAATACAGTTACTGGCTCTTTATTGTATTCTCCCACCCAGAGTGTCTAATTCTATAGTCTGAGGTCTACACTGGTTAACTCGATGTGTAACAAGTTCCCAATTCCGGTCGGTGTTACTGATGTAAATAGCACAATCTGAGAACCGCTACCTTAAAGCATCCACTCAAGATCTGGAAAGTAATCACTTAGCAATAAAAGGGGGAAATTCTTCAATATGCCATATGAAGCAGGAGAAGGGTTTCAAACAAGAGCATCAGGAAGCAAAAGTGACTGTATGAATAACAGTCAGTATGAAGAAGCCACCAGCAAATGGAGAAAGGATAATGTAAAATTAATTAAAAAAAAAAATGGAAGGCCACTGCTTTGGTCTTTACACTGGGCCAAGAACAGTGCTTGTTTTTCCCAAACTAGTTGGAAAAACACCTAAATCCTGGTTGTTTGGTAAAGTACATGGGAGAACCTTCACTCGGTAGTGAGGATTAACCAGGCCTAGGCTATGCCTGCTCCAGCCCCACCTAAAACCATGAAAATCAAGAACCACAAAGAATAAACTGTTTCCGATGTCGGGCCACGAAGGTGGCAAAAAGAAGCCCCTGAAACAGCCCAAGAAGCAGGCCGAGGAGATGGATGAGGAAGATGAGGCTTTCAAGCAGGATCAGAAAGAGGAGCAGAAGAAACCGAGGAGCTAAAAGCCCAGGCCGCGGGCAAGGGACCCCTGGCCACAGGTGGAATTAAGAAATCTGGCAAAGAGTAAGCTATTCCTCATATCTGAGATGGTGGTGGCCCTCTTCCATTCCTATTTAAACATCTGGATTCCCTGCCATAACATCTTTGCCACCTACAGCTAGAATGAAGTGTTACCCTGGAGCCTGTTAAACATCTGGATTCCCTGCCATAACATCTTTGCCACCTATAGTTAGAATGAAGTGTTACCCTGGAACCTGTTGTACATTGTAATAAACTTTTGTAAAATAATAATAATAATAAATAATAATGCAGTGGCTCATTGTCTCTAGTGTTCAGCAATTCCTACCTCAGCTGTGAATTTAAAGTAAACCCAGTCCAAAATCCTACCAGAGCTGTTTCATCTTTGTTGTACTCTGAATTCTGTATCACTTTGAATTAATTAAACCAACTCAATAAAAGCAAAAAAAAAAAAAGAATAAACTGTTTCCAAGTGACTGTATCCTAGAACAACATTTAAGGATATTTACAGGAACACAAAAATATCTGACAGCCAGTAAAGTAAATTTCACAATGTCTGGAATCTAATAAAAAAAAAATAAAAACTACCAGGTTTATGGAGAATCAAGGAACTATGACCTCCAATGAGAAGACAAGCTAACTGAAACGAATAGAATCTATGACTGACAAAGACATAAAGATCAGCAGGTAAGGCCATTAAAGCAATTATCCGAACTGTATTCAAGTATTGCCAATCAGGGTAATTAAAGTCAGAGATACTTTTCAAAAATGCTTACACTGAGCCCTGCAGATTAAAAAATTTCAACATGTGAGATGAAAAATGGATTTGAGGGATTAGTGACACACCAAGCATTGTAGAAAAGATTAATGAATCTGAAGAGCCCAGAATAGAAACCATCCAAAGTAAAACACAGAAGTAAAGAAACATGGTATCCACCAATGATCTGTGTGACTTCAGCAGCCTAAAATAATGTATGTACAACCCGAGCATCCCGAGGAATGAAAGGCATGTTACACACAGTGCAAGGACAAAATGACAGTGGATCTCTCCCAGGGAACAATACAAACAGGCAAATAGTAGAATGAGATCTTAAAAGTACTTAAAATTGCCAACTGAGAAGGCTAAGCTCAGAGAAGCAAAGACTTCTCCAGACATACAAAAGCTCTTCAAATTCATCATCAAAAGATCCACACGACAACAAATGTGAAAGGTAAAAAAGGGAAGGATGCCAGGTGAACATAGCAACCAACACAACGGAAGGAGCACCTCTGTTCACGTCTAAAATGACTACCAAAAGTTTGAAGCTCATCCCCAGTTCCCTCTGGCTAATGGGGAATTATCCAGATCCAGAGCCCCTTTCCTTGCTGGGTCACATCAAACCAGACGAAAACAGGAGCCCGGCAAAGACTCATGGGCAGCACAAATTTAACATGCTTAGAGTTATTCTGACTAACCCAACAAGGGCTGTGCTTGATGAGGCATACTATGTATTTTTATACTTAAACTGACTTTTAAGGAGGTGCCCACTTTCTGAATGTACAACATATTGCTGAGAAATGGGAAATGCAATACAAATGTTGGAAAGTATAACCGAGGAAACAGTAAGTACTGGTTTATTTAATCATCATAACAAAACATGCCCTCTTAAGAGGAGCAACTAGAACAGGAGGAAGTGACTAGTCCTAAATTAAACAGCTGCAAAGTCACAAGCCTGGACTCATCACCAGGGCATCTGTTCTTGGGCTCAACATTCTTAATGTCATATTATAGGCCTAGGTCTAGAAAAGAGCAGAAAAGGAATGTTTTTAAGTCAGAAGATCAGCTAAGAAGGCCCAATATGTAAATTATAAAAACTCAAGATAGAAACAACCATAGAGACAAGGAAGAAATCTTTAAAAATTCTGAGAAAAACTGTGTAAAGGATTTATACTCAGATGACACAAACCTTCTCAGCATCAACAGACAAGGTAGGATGACACAGTGTATTATATGTACTTATATACTATATGTAGTATATTCCCACCCCCAAAGACTGAAGCAATCTGGAGTGTTATAGTCCCGAACTCTTAATGGGGTGTGCATGAAGACAAAGAGATTTCCAGATCTAAAAGGTCTGAAATACTGCACTCCCCACAGATTGTTTCTCAGTAAATCACAGGAAGATACATTTTAGCTAAATTAACAAATGATAAAGAGGAGAGTGGCAACCTATACAAGAAAGGGCCAGTTAATTAAGAAGGGAGAGCCTGGAGGAGAGCAGTAACGGGTGTACACAGCCGCCAGTGCAGCCTGGAGAATGACAGCATGCTGCAAGAGAATTTGAACCTTCCAGAGAAGCAGAACGCTGACTTGAATGGATGGATAGAGAGGAGTGAATGACAGTATATCAAAACTTCATAAATGAGAAGAGAGAAGAAATCCATCCAGATCAGAGGATGCGACTTAGCAATGGAGTGCTTGACTAACATATGGGGTCTTAGGTTCAAACCCCAGAGTTTGAGTGTGTGTACCCCCCAACACACACACACACACACACATACACACACACACACCATTTACTTTAGGGTAAGCAGAAGAGAAATGAAGTAAAAAAGCAATGGGCACTGATTTCACCCAAAATTATACTCTAAAATACTGTGAATGAAAAGAGGTTTCTGTTTGTTAGTTCACTGGTTTAACATACACACACACACACACACACACACACACACACACACACACAACCACACACACACTTGCATGGCAATCAGCTAGGCACATACTAAGCATTTGATAAATATGTATTAAATCAGTGAATGAATACAAAGAGGAAAGAGGTATAAACACATGCAAGGTGAGGGTGAGAAAAAGCTGGTAAAAGCTACATTCCCTTCTTGAATAGAAGCAAATAAATAATGTCTGGAACTAAAAACAAAAACAAGAAATCGAAAGATAATTATGCTGTTTCAAAGCAAAGGCAAAGACTTGAAAAAGTAAAAGGGCTTGCCGTGAGGAGGAGGAAGTGAGGCAGAGAAATATCAGGGGACTGCTGCTTCCTATTGTAACTGCAGAGCTAGCTGCCTTTTTAGACAATAACTTAGAAAGTATTAAAATTGTAAATTGACAAAAGTAATTATCAGCCACCCTACAAGTCAGTTGGTAATTAACAGAATGGCCTGGCCTCCCAAACCAGAACCAAACTGCTTTGTCTTGAACGTTCCAGAGAAGTTTCTCGTCACATAAAGGTACCTAGGGAGACGGCTCCATGCAAGCCTGAGGACCTGGGTTTGATCCCCAGCACCCATCTAAAAGCTGGTGTGTGTCTGTAACCCCAGTGCTGGAGCACGGCGATTTACAGGCAGATGCCTGGAGCTTACTGGCCAGTGCCCCTAATTAATGAGCTCCAGGCTGTGAGAGACCCTGCCTCAAAAACTCTGTGGAAAGTGACTGAGAAAGACAATTGACATTAACTTTGGTTGTCACACATACAGACCTATGTGTACAGACACCTACATGCACACATACATGCACATATATACACATGTATATTAAAATAGAAAATATGAAAAAAATAACTCCAAACACCACTGCTCAAAGATAATCATGTGAAATATTTTAGTATAGTTGGGGAGAGTTTTTTTCTGGGCATTTTTTTTTATAACTGGCATGTAGATTTTAATTTATTTCTTATAATGTTGAAACTGAACAAGGGTATACAGAGTCACAACCTCCATTAGTCTGAGGATCTCCAAAAGAGCAGATAAAAATATAGTGCACCTCCCTGGTAGTATGTCTATGAGGCATACCTGTTCACCTGAGAGCAAAGGACCACACACACAGTGACTACTCAGGAGTCCTTAACTATTTGCTAGAGGGTAACAGGGACTTAAGAGATTCATATGGCGGACACTTCAAGATGAACTCTACATAGAGAAGGATGGTATTGCATGGCCAGTCATTTCCTGAAATGTGCATTACTTAGGTTTTGAAATACTGCGTCCAGGATCCTTGACAGTGGCAGACTATGAGGTGGGAATCTTTCTGGGGGTGAGGGGTGGGGTGGTGGTGGCGGAAGCTTTGAAGCCAAAGTATTCAACATGATACAGATGTGTAATGACTAGGAGTCCTTCGGGGGTCTCCAGTTTATGTAGGAAAAAGTATTACTGATTTAGACAAAGAGGTGAGACGAAAGAGGAAAACCAGACCCAGAGCAGAGATGCTAACATTCTAGGAATACAATGGACAGTCCAACAGGTTCATTTGATCTTCCTATGGAATATAATCACATGAAGAGATAAGACTAGATGACTGATTCTTTCTGAGTCCTTCCCCTAGGGAAGAAGGGATGTAAACTGGGAGGTGAGGATGGAGCAGAGATGGAGTCACAGGTAACGGACACTGCTCTGGCTCAAAAGCTTTCGTGAACTGTGGACCAACAGCTGTGGAGCATCCATGGGACTGGACTAGGCCCTCTGCATAGGCAAGACAGTTATGCAGCTTGATCTGCTTAAGGGACCCCCTGGCAGTGGGATCAGGATCCATTCCTAGGACATGAAGGGGCTTTTTGGAGCCCACCGCCTATGGTGGGACAACTTACACAGCCTTGGTGCAGGGAGGAGGGGCTTGGACCTGCCTCAACTGAATGTACCAGGCTCTACTGTCTCCCCACAGAAGGCCTTGCCTTGGAAGAGGTGGGAATGGGGGTTGGGATGGGAGGAGAAGACTGGAGAGGTGGGAGGATGGAGGGGTGGGGATCCGTTGTTGGTATGTAAAATGAATAGAAAACTTCTTAATAAAAAATACTTAAAATTAAAAAAAAGAATAATCTTAATTCTAGTACTAATTAGTTGAATAATCAGATTACTGCCTCACTTTTCTAACCTGCTAATTGGGACCATAAAACCTATGCTGCTGCCTTATAATGTGGCTAGAAAGAGGTCACAGGACAATGGTGGTATCAGTCCAATGGCGAGTCAGGGACTACAGGGTTCTTGATTCTGTTTCAGAGCATTTGGAGAATGCTTAGGTGGGTCTGCAAGCTAGTAATTGGGGAAAGGCCAAAAATATATTAAAGTTCACATGTAGGAAGCACCCAGAGGAGGCAGAGGAACAAAGGTAGGAGGGTGGGATTGCTCTAGAGTGCCCAAGTTGAAAAGAGAACACCAAAGAAGGAACTGACATCTGAGGACCCTGGGGGGGGGGTCAGGCCTTCTGAGGAGCAGCCCTAGCTTCTTGGTAGTATATAGAGAGAGTGAGGGACACAGAAGGCTGCTTTGGCAATAGTAAGACAACTGCAGACTGGACCAATAAACAGTGCCATTTTGGAAAGGATTGTCATCATGAAGTAGGGCTGGGGCTGCTGACTGAGCAGGATGCAGACTGGTAGACATCCTGCTTTCTGCCCTGCAAGCTTCCTCTAATCACCTCTCACATCATAGCTAAGTAGGTGGACTTAGCTCTAGCCCAAACCTCACACACAAGCATATAAAAGGGGTAGGCAACAATATCTTCCCATCAGGTACAATGCCCATGGAAGAGAATTTGGGGGCAATCCACCTGAGTTTTCTTACAGATCTTCAGAAATAAAATATCTATCTCCCCAGGGCTGGTGAGATGGTACTCAGAGGGGCTTGGCCACCAAGGCTGACAACCTGAGTTTGAGTTGATACCTAAGACTCATGTGGGAAGAGAGAACTGACTCCTACAGATTGTCCTCAGACCTCCACACGCACATGGTGACACATGGCCATCCACATACACACCCATACACCCACAACATTTTTAAAACACATCTCCTTGATCTAACCATCAAGGGGCCTGTTCTGAAAACAATCTGAGGAAAATAAATGTGTTCTCACCCTAGAGCTCCGCAGCTAGGGAAAGTGGCCCAGTGTCAGTGAGGGGAGAAGTCACCTTGGAGGACTCATCTGTGGCCAGAGGGTCAACTCTGACCTTAGAATTAAATATTCAGTCCTGGTTCAGCAACAGACCCCCTTAGGACCTCAGCTTCCTGTCTGGACATGGAGGTGAATCCATACTGACCTGCTTTCCCAGAGGGCTGTTAGGTTTCTTCTCACCTCATGCATCAATGATTCACTAAACAAATACAAATCTCAGGCTGGAGAGATGGCTAAGAGCCCTGGCTGCTCTGCCAGACAACCTGGGTTTAAATCCCAGTACCCGCACAGTGACTCAACCCTTTGAAACTCCACTCACAGGGAATATGACATAACCTTCAGGTCTCCACAGTCACTGCATACATGTGGTTATAGACATAGATGCAGACAAAACATTTATATACATAAAGTGAAAAAAATCTTAATTTTTTTTTAAATCTTGAGGTTAAAATTCAAATTCAGGGGCCAGTGAGTTGACTCAGAAAGTAAAGGTGCCTGCCACCAAGACTTACAACTGGAGCTTCATCTCTGAGGCCCACACAGAGGGAGAGAAGTGATTCCCACAGATTGTCCTCTGACCTCCACGTATGCACTATGGCACATGCACACCCCTAAAACAAATCCAAAGATGACAGACAGACAGATGCATGAGAGATACATATATAAGCACAGATACATACATAAACACATAGATGTACTTTTTAAAATGGGTTTTTAAAAGAAAATTCAAAATTGTTAAGGGGGAAATCAGATGGAGTCAAAATTGCTTCCAAATAAGCCATTCTAAGACCCGAATAGAACATACTAGTCTACAAAAGTAGATTGGAAGCAGCCAGGCTCAGTGGGTGGGTACCAAACAACATCACTGTTTATCATCCAAGTCCAGGTTGCAATGTAAGTGACCTACATTTATAGCTCACACTTAGCAGGTGCGAACTGAAACCTTTTCTGCTCCAGGAGAATGGCAAGAGCCATTTAAACCATCCTTTACTTATTCTTCCCTTGCCCTTTGTTTCTTTGATTTCCTGAAATACGTGCACAATACCTACCAGAATGACTGAAAGTGGAACAGAAAATCCCAAGGAACTGGTAACAATGTAGAAAAAACAGAACACGGATGAGAATACACACCGAACAGCCCTATTAATAGATCAGTAGCATCTATTTACCAGACTCCTTCATCTGGTGACCCCACTCCTTCCCACACAGGTGAAGTATGTGTCTACTTGTACTATGTTTATAACAACTGAATATGTCCTACGCTGTTAATGGTCAGGAGAGCAGCATTGTGTGTGGCTGAGGAACAAGATGTGAGCAGGAAAGTGTCTTCCTGGAGCTGACAATATCCTGCTGCCCAGTGGGGTTCTGTTCCCATGGTTGCCAACAATTCATAAACATTTGTTTACATTCATTAAACTGCATACTTTTTTGTAAGTAGTCAAAGTCTTAATAAAAATAAAGTGATTCTATTTAACTTCTGAGTATACAGGCAAAAGAATTGAAAGCAAGAACTCAAAGAGATACATGTCTACTGGTATTCATAGCAGCTGTCTTTTGGCCATTCAATAGCCAAAAATTGGGAGTTTTTGGCAATAGATGCACAGATAAACAAGATGTTGTATAAACACACACAGAATATTATTTTGCCTGAAAAAAAGAAGTTCAGACATATGCTATATGGATAAGACTTGAATTTGCTGTGATAAGTAAAGTAAGTCAATTTTCACTAAAGAACAAATACTGCATGATCCCACTTATGTGAAGAACATGAAGTGGTCAGATTCATGGAGACGGAAAGCCGCATGATGATGCATGCCGATGTCAGGGATGATGAGGAGAGAAGAATGAGGAAGTTAGCATTTAATAGATACAGAGTTCCGTTTCATGAGATGGGACAAGTTCTATGGACGGACTGTGGAAATGATGACCTAACTGTAGATGTGCTGAATGTCTCTGATCTGCATACGTTAAGACAGGAAATTTTATGCAATGTGTAACTTGAATTAAAATGTCCATTTTTACCTAAAACAAGTTGAATGTGATTCTACTATATGCCTCATAAATGTATGCTAACAAAGTTACTAACCACCTACAGAGGACCTTCAGGAGTCCCCACCCCCTTTTGTGGCTTACTCTAAATCCTACCTTCCATGCTGCTGTAGACAGAAAGAAAAGTGAAGGGCAGACTGCCAAGCACTGTGGTATACAAGGCTCTGTACCCACTGGGACCCTGCACTGTACAACAGCTGTCCTCCTTTTCAGAGTCACAGCCCCAGGTGGGAAGGGCAAGTAGAGAGGTCTGTACATACTTTAAAATCGGGAGGCTGAGGAAAAGAACCCCAGTATAAAAGAATGGGGAAATCTCAGATTCAAACTGTGAGCTAGCCCCTTAGATACCCAGATTCCTTACTCCCCTCGAAAAGCAAATTCAATTTTCAAATTAGATTTGTGTCTCTACTACTCTCCAAAGAAAGCACATTAGATTGAACAGATTTCATACATTAAAAAAATTCACCATTTGACTTGAAAACAGTTTATTTAATTTATACAAATAACTACTAAATACAAAAAGTAGATTAAAACAAAATAGTTATTTTTTTTCTGGCAGAGTTTAAATGCACATAATGGATAATTCCGAAGAAGATGCATTTTCCCCCCACAGCGTTTGGGACTAAAATTCTACTGAAATCTTTGCTTCTAAATCAGTAATATATTGGGTGGTGTCGCATGGGTAATGACTAAATACGTTCTGCATACGAACTGAAAAGAAAGTTACAGTCTACACACATAAAAAAAATGTGAAGCACTTAAAATGTGAATTTAACTGATAATAAAAGAAAATGTCCATTTCAGAGTCTAGTGTTAAAAACATTTCAGTAATAAAATCATAAGACCACATAAAAATAAGCTTTAACATATGCATGAAGCAGTTTTGTAAAAACTGCTAAGTGCACAAGTAATAAATAATTTGCAAAGTTGTGTATAAACAATTCCTAATGTTTGCATTGTTGTAAACATCAGCACGTGTGTAAAATGCAGCAGAGCCTAACATTACATTTTTGTTTTGCCAAATTGAATTCCTATTATCCAAAGACAGACCAGTGGAATACGCAGCCGATGTTTTGGCAAGTTGGGTCTTTAAAATTAAGGGTAACAGTGCAAGTAAGGAATGCACAGAATTCCTAGTGCAACACAGAAGAGTAGTGCAGCCAATATTGCTGATTAAGAATTCACCACCTCCTTGAGTTTCCCATGGGGAGTGTCTAGGAGACCCGTGAAAGATATGCAAAGCCACTGTCTTAATGCCCAGATCTCTTGCAGGATCTCTCTGTGTTCCTCCAGTCCCCTCCCTTTGCGACCGTCTCTGCCCACCATTAGTCTCTGTGGTGGGAACCGTTCGCCACGTGCCCAGGTCACAGTTTTTGAGCGAGGTTAGGGTGGTTTCGGGGTCTCCCCGGAACATGGCTGGGAAAGACATCTGCTTTTGTCAAAGCAGCCACTTCGGGAGGGAGACCGATGGTTCTGTTCTGACAACTAGTCAGGCCAGCATTAGGTCCCAGCTGGACAATGACAGTGTTGACTCTTCCTTCTTGACACCGTGAAAAATGTCAACAGTCAGTTTTTAATTTGTCTAGGGAATTATCGATTTTGGTCAAAGTCTTTTTGATACGCAGAGCTGTGAGTCTTGCAGATGGATTCTGATACCAGCATTCTTTCATCAGCTTCGCCAGAGATGTTAATGTCTGAGGAGAGAAAAGAAACAGCACACAAACTGGCTTTTTAGTGGTCCTGGAGACTGGGCAGATGCTGTGTCAAACTGTTCTGAAGAACCTTGCAGGTCTTGAGAAGCTGGCCATGCTATAGTCATCTTCTTTAAGCAAGCACTCAAGGCCTTAGCCACCAATGAAGAAGCCATTTGGCATTCCATGAACTTCTTTTGGACTCCTATTACTACCAGCTTACTTTATCAGGCAAATGCCATGGGCCCAGTCAGAGACCTTAGATTTTATGGCTGCTAAAAGGAATGTTACTAACTCAGAGATAAGAGTGGAATCTTAGGAGTGGTCTTGGATGTGCTACTACTTATGAGCAACAATTCAGGCTCCTCAGCATGGAGCAGCCTGCTTCTAGAATCTCAGGTAAGCAGAGATGGTCAAGAGTTAATCACCATCACTTAGTCTCTTGGTTTACACATGCCACTGTCACTTTAGGGCAATGGTATGAGTGATCTCATTCTCGACACTGGTCACACATGGACACTCACGTGACTATTGTCACTCATTAGCAACATCTACCAGATTATGCAATTAAGCTCTAGGAACCTACATAAAACTGTGTAGGGAGAGAGTAGATGCTAAGATCCAGGAAGCTAACACTTGCTGGGAAGAACTCTAAAACTAACAACAGAGCGTGCTTACTGGGTCTGAGAACCATCTGTTGGGTATGTTTGGCCTCTGTTGATCCACACAGACAACTTTCCTCATATCTTCAAAACTTGGGTCATTGGGAACGACATCATAGAATGGTGGCTTGTAATCTTCCACTATACCTGCGTACAACAAGATGAAAATTATGTGGGTTAGCAGGAGAGTGCACATCCCCCCTGGATTTCACTGCTCTGTGTCACTGTCATGAGTTATACAGTGACAGGATAAAGTACCAGTCACCTTTCGCCTATGTCAAGGCAGCTTTGAAAGTCACAGGCAGGTCCTAAAATAAGTTGAGAACAAGGCAATAAGTATATAACCTGCAGGAAATCAGAAATAAGACAAAGGCTTAAAGTCCTTTCGTGAGATTGCAAGCACTAACAAGCTCCTCCAACAGTGTCTACAAAGGGCTCACAACCATCTGTAATTCACTTTTCCGGGGATCCACACCCTCTTCTGCCCTCCATGGGCATCTCTCTCTCTCTCTCTCTCTCTCTCTCTCTCTCTCTCTCTCTCTCTCACACACACACACACATACACACACACACACACACACACACACACACACACAGGTAGGCAAAATACTCATACACACAAAATTAAATTTAAAAATCTTCTTTTTTAAAGTATCTGCAAACAACTAGAGGTTAAAAAAAATCAAGACCATCACCCAAATCACCTTTTTATTATAAAATTATTTTGTCAAAAAACTCATTGCTTTCAAAGTAATCCCTCCCCTTAGGGGCATGCAAATAATGTGACCTGAGGTCCTCATTTCTCCAATCACTCACGCTACACACAGGCATGTCTTCAAACTACCAGACAGACAAGCATCTGTTTGGTGGCTCCTGCAGTTACTATCACTACCTGTCCTCTAACAAAGACCATGAATTCCACAAAGCAATTGAAAACTTCACCACATGGACTTAGCAAAGTGACCGTCCTCTTCCAGCCAGGAAGCCAGGGAAATTACTACTTGGTTTCCCTCATCAACAATGCGGTCAGTGACTAACTCGGCTGCTGGCCCTTTTCCTTTGTGCATGTAACTTAGTTCTATTCCTAGACACACAGGGGGCTGTTGCAGAGGACAGAAGGAGGCTGGGAGTAAAAGGTATAATTAAGCTTTTCCAGTTTTCGCAAGCCCGCTAAAAAGGCTTCAATCCCCTTTTCATTTGTCACAGAGGTTAGTGAGAATTCACTCGCACCAATTTCACATAAATACAAACCACTTATGCAGAAGATCAGAGATGAGGAGCATCTGCTCTAGAAATACTACAGGGTTTCTAAACCTCACAAACTCCAGAGTTTATTTTTAAAATGGAAACTAGTCGAAATTGTATCTTAAAAATTCTAGTTGACACTTGGTTAATTCTAAATAACATCCACGTTGTATAACTGCATCTGAGATGTGGATCCAAATTAAAACCTTTCTGGGCAAACAGCAATTGCTCTTAATAGGCATAAACCATTGCTCACAGGAGGAGGCTACAACCGTCTCCAAATCTTACCTACTTCTCTTGTAAGGATCCCTGAATACATTCAAACAAAAATGTCTTCACTCTTCAGTACTTGGAGAAACCACCCCAAACACAACTGAACATCAAGCTAAAAAAGAACTTCCATCTTTTGTGGGGCCACATTCATTCACAGGAAACAGAAAGCAAGATGCTATTCGCCATCTCTCCATTTATCCATGGGGATACATTTGGTAGGCTGGCTTAATTCTTTAAAAATGTAACATAATCACTGGCTATTTGGGGTAAGTTGTTTAGTTCGCAGCAAAAAGGTTATGTGAATATGAGGAGTAATATAAAGGTGAATCTTTCAGGAAACTCACACACACACACACACACACACACACACACACACACACACAAATCAAACATAGGTGTATATTTAAAACACAAGACATAGCCCAATAGTGCACATTGCTATACAAAATCCTAGTCCCCTTATGTTTCTATTTTTCATAGCTTGACCTTACTAAATGTTATCATGTGTTAACAAAAGGGATTGATGTTTTCAAACAAAGACCACTTAATTCATTGTAAATTGTAAATGGAACACTAAGTCACGCCTCTCGTTCTTCAGCCATTGGCTTAGACTCATGATTTCCATCTGACTCTGGGTATGCTCCTCAAAAAGAATTAATTTAAAAAAATACTCTGGGATTAAATTGCAGCATTCTTTTGGAGGAAACTCACTTTGGTCAAGAAAAGTCATTTTTTTTTTATTGGCCAAAAGTGCTTTATATCTATTATGAATGGAATGCTGTGTTAAATGCCAAGGAAAATCACCCATCTAGTACAACACAGGACTAGTATCTCTTTTTCTCTTAAGATAATATAAATCTTGTA
>CABHPP010137654.1:2514-47755 GCA_902168425.1 Peromyscus attwateri | reverse complement strand
CAAGCATAATTGTATGTAAATACTTAAAAACATAAAAAGGAATGGTAAATTTATAAAAGAAAAAATTGACCAAAGGTCGTGAACAGGTGCGTGGTTGTCAAAACCAACTGGAGCTTTCCTGTCTTTGCATTAGAAGTAGGATGAAATCAGCCACAGAAAACAATCCTCCCACGTGTCCCCTTGGCTGGCCCCATTTCTGATGCCTCAGTTAGGAGGCACTAGTCCTTTCATCTTCCATAATTCTTCTCCTGCTTCATTGTGATGCTACTTAGGACAGCAGTCTCCTCCGCCTCCAGCCTCTGCTTTGGTTTTTCCATTTCTCTTTTATTGCTTTTTTGCTGCAGGCTCAGTCTGAACAGAAACTAAACTCACTAGACACTCAGTCAATTAGAAAGTGATAAGAAGCTATCGGGCACATGGGGAGGGGGGAAAAGACTAAATTGTGTTTGAAAACAGTGATGGAGAGGTATATGGAAATGGGAGCCTTTGGTCCAAGCTTTTACCGGCAGATTTAATCATCTCGTGTCCTTACTTAACCTCTGCTGTTCTCTCAAGTAAATTACCTATATTATCTTGTTTCAGGAGCCAGAGGGTGACCAAAGGAAAATGTGAGGGAATGAGGCAGGCAACAGAGCAAAGCAACTAAGGGTGTCACCTGGCTTCACGGTGCAGCAGGCTGGCAGAGGGCATCTAGGGCCATGTGAACACTGCCTGAGAGAAAGCAATCACTGGGTTCAAAAGTTGTTTTCCATATTGCTGATGTCTTATCTATTCTGCATGAGTGCACACACACACACACACACACACACACACACACACACACACACACACAAAATTCATGTGGATTCAGGGACCCAGTTAACTGATCTTGCCTTTTCTTGATAAGTTTTATGCTGCAGATCATAAGGAGATCTGCATTTATCTTTAAAGGTTGGGTTTCAAATTAAGGTAGAACAGTCTGCATATGGCTGTTCCACAAAATGTCTCTGGCAGATGCAGTGTTTTTCTGAAAAATTAAGCTGAAACACCCTCAGGCAGTGCGTAGAACCATGCTCTCAGCAGCTCTCTCCCTCCAAAGTTTTGCATTCTGCCTGATTCCTTCATTACTTTATATACAGCTTATATATATTTCAGGTGGAAATCTCACAGTCTTGCTCTGATTTGGTTGAGCTAAGAAGGAAGATTGAAGCCATGACACATTTTTCTGCTTCTTCCATTCCAGTGGGCTCACACAGGCACTGGAGGATTTATGTTTGAAGAACCCTATCTTTCACCTCAGCTTGCAACACAGCTCTCTTACCATTTGTTGCATTTGTCCTGTTTTCTATCCAGGAAGGAGGCAAATTCCCCTTTTGTCTTCAATGTATTGAACGATGTAATTGGAGATTAAAAGATATGTCCAATTAAGGTGATAAGTAAGTAGCTTCCTTGGCTGATTCTTATATCATTTGTGACCAAATATGTGTTATTTGAGCAATCAAAATATATAACTGTGCATTCCTATTAGAAGCTGGGAGTGACATGTAAGCCTGTGCCCCTGGACCCCTAAGCTCTCAAGGGTGGGTACGTATGCCAATCTCACCCAGTGGGAAATACTTTTCTCCCTGTTTTCCTCCAAGCTTTATAGCTCACCTGCACATTCTGACTAGAAGTGATTTTATTCTCCAGCTCACAAATTTGAATATTCTTTCTTACTCAATACAATATTTCTTCAATGTAAACCCAGAATAAAAACTAATCAGTTGTATAGTGGCAAGGTACATTCTAGATGCGACAAACCTTGGGAAAGTGGAACAAAACACCATGAGACTCCAGTATGAGAAAGCAGAAAGTAGACTTCCAGCATTTAGTCGGAATCTACACTGTCTAAAATTTAGATGCACTGTGAATAATAATCAGTCTATGCCATGTTTAAAGATTTCATAACCTTCATGTTATATGAACCAAAGATTTTTGAGGATGAATAGTTGCAGAACAAAATAACCACCCCCACAAAAAAAATCAATGGTATCCAAATAGCTTTTAATGATGTTTATCCTTAAGAAAAATTAAACATTTACGAATCAAGACACATAAAATGGCACAGGTCATTTTGTGTTATTGAATATCTTCTTTGTTTATTTTGTTTGCATTGTTTTATCCCAGCCCCTTCTATTGTCATTGGTCAGATTCAGATTTTACCTGTGGTCAACAGAAATTACCTGCAGTCTTCATCTGATTTTGTTATCTACTGAATAAGCTCAATCCCTCTGGAGCCCAAGAAAAATGTTCGCACCTACAAAATAAGCACCTTAAATTTTTTCAAGTATATAATAATAATGGTTCTTGGTTTAACATACTTTATATGATGGTGTGTATATCATATATATATGTATATATATATAATATATATATGTGGAAGGTATATAAAACCATTGACTGAAATCAATTCTTTGTTCATCTAATGTTAATTCATTAGTCACATTTTTATTAAATTGCTTTTTTCACAAACAAAATAACAAGTACTTTTTGTTGTTGATATCTGTCTTCTGTATAAATATCTGCTGTAATATTCAAATTTTGTTCCAGTTCTACCAAATGGAAAAGTTCCCATATCATGCTTGGTTGATCTATTAATGTTAGAAACTGAATTACTAAAAATTCACTCTTGCATTCCACTTCTATGCAGTAATATGCTTTGTCATTTCCATATATATGTATACTTTCTTTTATATGGCACTGGTAATTAGATATTTTAAAGAACAACTTAAAATTTCAATGTTTAATATTATTGTTTAACATGTATTTCAATTCCCTCATAATTACCTGAAATATATGAGAAGTCTAATATCTTAGAATATGTTTTTCTGCATCCAAAGAACTTGAAAGACAGAAAAAAAATAGTCTTTTAAAATGAAATGAAGTATTCATATTCTAGACTTTTCTTTTGTCATTTGAAATATTCATTCCCTAACCTCCCTACCTTCTGTGGAATTTATCTGAGGCCAGGCATGGAAGAGCAGGCTTTTAATCTTTATATGATCAAGGCCAGCTTGGTCTACATAGCAAGTTCCAGAGCAGCTAATGTTATATAATGAAAGCCTATATTTTTTAAAAAAAGAATTTCTTACCTGAGACTTATTATTTCAAAAAGAGTAATTAAGTAGTCAAATTAGACAGATACATAGTTGGGCTTAATTTTTTAACCTTTCGAAAAGTGTCACTGTGGTAATCCAATGTCCCTCTGAGGCTGAAAAACAATGGCAGAGCAAAATCAGCAAAAGCAAAAAATTAATATCGTCAAGAGAGATTGAAGCTGCACTTGTTCATAAGAAAGATCAATCCCAGGGCATGTGCACAGGCTTTAAGGTAGACCTCTAGCCATGTTTCCTTTACTACTGTGTAGTATTTTTTACATTTTTCCTAGGATCCCCAAGGTCGTAGGATCTGAAATTTAATATACTAGGGAGACCAATGAGATGGTACAGGGAGCAAAGATGCTCTCCACCAAACCTGGAGCCCTGTGTTGTTCAGTCTTTGGAACTCACATGGTGGAAGGAGAGAACTGACTCCCACAAATTGTCCTCTGACCTTCACATGTGTACACGCATGTATGTACAAACACAAAGACATACATACACATAAAAAAATGAAATAATAAGTAGGAAAAGGTAATCCAATTTCATCACAGTAGTTTATTATATTATATTATATATATGTATATATATATTAAAAGTGTCATTTAAAACAAAACTTTTTAAAAGCAAAGCTGTGAGGGATGGTGGCATACACCTGCTGTACTCAGGAGAATGAGGCAAGAGGATAACACACATGATGAGTACATCATGTCTACAGCATGGCTACACAGCACGTTCAGTGGCAGATGGAATATGTAGTGAAATTCTCTCTTAGGAAACAAACAGAAAAACAACAAAACATGATATACAATAGACAATGAGTGCATCATTACCTGTTATGCCTTGAAGATTATTTCTATCTATCTCTCTCTCTCTCTCTCTCTCTCTCTCTCTGTGTGTGTGTGTGTGTGTGTGTGTGTGTGTGTGTGTGTGTGTGTGTGATGGGTATTATTTATGACGTCAATAATCATCAATCAATTAAAAATTTATTTCAATAGGTTTGACCTGCAGAGCTAGATATTGAACCAAGGTGTGCTTTTTTTCCCTAAAGAGAACTATTCCTTCATATATGAAACATACCTAACATGATGATAGTTTATCTTTTAAATACATATTAGATCCTGTCTGTCAATATTCTTCTTTGAGATCTAGCATATAACTGAAAAAGATACATGTGTTGTTTTTTTTTTTCTCATAATGACTTTTAAATGATTTAGAGACTTGGAGATGGAGAATCTTTTGCTGTTTCTGTTACATGGATAATTTGGTAGGAAAGTGAAATGAAGAGTTGACTGAACCAAATGGCTAAAGGCAGACAGAAATGAATTAATAGGTGGCAATATTACCGTATCCAGCAAGGGTCAAATGAAGAAATAGGTTGGAATATTACTGTGGCCAGCAAGGCTCTGTAAGTTGGAGAAAATATGCAAAATCCCAGGCTACTGCCCCTGGAGAATGTGGGAGTGGTTCAGCAGTTCACCTATGTCTCAGTTTTTAGAACACTGTAGTTGCTATGATTTTTGTCTCACCTGTAGTGTTGGTAAAAGTCTTCATAATTTTGTAAAGATAGATAAAAGCAAATAATATCCCTACCATTCCCACAGGGCTTAATACCATCAGTTGAGGCATAGAACTTAAGGTATAGAACTTCTCCAAGGTCCTGACCCATGGCTTTTCTAAACATAGAGAAGACACACCCATAAGGAATATTTTAATGGAACACAAAATTTCTGTGAAGGCATCATGGTGTACTTGGTATACTTGATGTAAGTTTTCTCAGTGTGCAAATGTTGGAAAAGATATCTGTGTGCAAATGTTCACACAACAACTCAAAACTACTAGGATTGCAAAGAATGAAAGAAATATGACTCAAGCAAAAGTGGTAATGGAACACCCAAAAGTGAAGGGTCTACATAATTATGTTAAGGAGGCTTAATGAATTACAAAGGATGCAAAGATACAAGTCAAAAGTAAGGAAAAGAATATCTCAAATTAGAACATTAACAAAGATATTGACACTTTAAAAAGAATCAAATATAAATTCTGGAACAAAGAATATAATACAATAATACAAAAACTGAATTGAAAAAATTAAGCTTGAAGACTAGTCATATGAAATTATCAAATCAGAGGAGGAGAAATTTATATGGAACAAAAAAATATTAAAATCTCAAGTTATGTGTGCAATATGGCCAAACAAACCCACTAGAGAAGAACAAAAGATAAAGTTACAGAAAGCATTTTAATGAATACTACTACTAATAAAAATAATAATAGATAGATAGATAGATGGATAGATACCAAATCTAAGAGAAAAATAGATATTCAGAAAAGGGAAGTCAAAGATCTCACAAACAAAAATTGGTCAAGTAACTTTGCACCAAAACAGACTAAACACAAATTGTCAAAGATGATTTTGAAAGTAGCAAAAGAAGCAATTAATCACTTAAACATGGGAAGACACAGAAAGTAACAATAGAAAATATTATTCTAAATGAGAGCAGCTAGTTACAGTTCCTTTTCTTTCACTGATGTGACCAAAATACCTGACTAGAAGCAACTGAAAGACAAAAATGATTTATTTTGGATTCCACTGGTAGTGGATATAGTCCATCCAGGTGAGGAAGGCCTGATTACAAGACTGTGAAGCCGTGCACAAAACTTAAGTCCAAGTGGATAAAAGACCTCAACATAAATCCAGTTACTCTGAACCTGATAGAAGAGAAAGTAGGAAGGAGTCTTGAATGCATTGACACCAGAGATCACTTCCTAAATATAATACCAGTAGCACAGACACTGAGAGAAACAATTAATCAATGGGACCTCTTGAAACTGAGAAGCTTTTGTAGAGCAAAGGACATGGTCAACAAGACAAAGCGACAGTCTACAGAATGGGGAAAGATCTTCACCCACCCCACATCTGACAGAGGGCTGATATCCAGAATATATAAAGAACTCAAGAAATTAGACGTCAAAATGCCCAACAGTCCAATTAAGAAATGGTCTATACTGCCTAGGCTCAGTGTGCTGGGCTCTGCTGACTCCCCATGGGAGACCTCAATTTGGGGGATGTGGGGATGCAGGGTGGCTTGGGAAAGAGAGCTGGGGTGGAAGGGAGGAGGAGGGGGGATCTGTGGATAGTATGTGGAGTGAGTAGAAAATTTCTTAATAAAGAAAAATGAAAGAAAAAAAAAGAAATGGTCTATAGAGCTAAACAGAATTCTCAACAGAGGAAGCTCAAATGGCTGAAAGGTATTTAAGGAATTGCTCAACATCCCTAATCATCAGGGAAATGCAAATCAAAATGAATCTGAGATACCACCTTACACCTGTCAGAATGGCTAAGATCAAAAACACTGAAGACAGCTTATGCTGGAGAGGATGTGGAGCAAGGGGAACTCTCCTCCACTGTTGGTGGGAATGCAAGCTTGTACAGCCACTTTGGAAATCAATATGGTGCTTTCTTAGAAGACCAAGACCCAGCTATACCACTCTTGGGCATATACCCAAGGAATGCTCAATCATACCAGTAGGGCACATGCTCAGCTATGTTCATAGCAGCATTGTTTGTAATAGCCAGAACCTGGAAACAACCTAGATGCCCTTCAACTGAAGAATGGATAAATAAAATGTGGTACATATACACAATGGAGTATTACTCAGCAGAGAAAAACAATGACATCATGAGGTTTGCAGGCAAATGGATGGATCTAGAAAAAAATCATCCTGAGTGAGGTAACCCAGACTCAGAAAGGCAAACATGGTATATACTCACTCATAGGTGGATACTAGATGTAAAGCAAAGGATGACCAGACTGCTACTCACAACTCCAGGGAGGCTACCTAGTAAAGAGGACCCTGAGAAAGACACAGGGATCACCCAATGACAGAGAAATGTATGAGATCAACATGAGCAAACTGGACTTGAAGGGGGGTAATGAAGGGCAAGGGTTGGGGGAAAGAGAGCTTAGGGGAGCAGGAGAACCCAGCTGGACGGAGAACAAGGAAAGAGATACCATGATAAATGAAGACCCCATGGAAATAGGAAGAAGCAAAGTGCTAGAGAGGTCCCCAGAAATCCACAAAGATATCTCCACAATAGCCTACTGGCAATGGTCGAGAGAAAGCCTGAACTGACCTACTCTGGTGATTGGATGGCCAAACACCCTAACTGTCTGTGATAGAACTCTCATCCAATGACTGATGGAAGCAGATACAGAAATCCATGGCCAGGCCCCAGGTGGAGCTCCAGGAGTCCATTTGGTGAGAGAGAGGAGGGATTATATGAGCAAGAGGTATTGAGACTATGATTGGAAAAAGCACAGGGACAAATAGTCAAACTAGGGAAAACACATGAACTGTGATCCAATAGCTGAGGAGCCCCCATGGAACTGGATCAGGCCCTCTGGATAAGTGAGACAGTCGATTAGCTTGAATTATTTAGGAGGCCCCCAGGCAGTAGGACCGGGACTTGTCCTTAGTGCATGAGCTGGCTGTTTGGAACCTAGGACCTATGCTGGAACACTTTGCTCAGCCTAGGTGAAGGGAGGAGGGGACTGGACCTGCCTCAACTTAATCTACCAGGCTGAGCTGAATCACCATTCAAGGACTCCAAGTCCTTGCCTTGGAGGAGGTGGGAATGAGGGGTGGATTGGGGGGAGTGGGGGGAGGAGGGAGGACAGGGGAATCCGTGGCTGATATGTAAAATTAAATTAATTATAAAATTTAAATAAATAAATAAAAACAAGACTGTGAAGCAACTGTAATCAAAATGTAAAGATGAGTGTGTGTGATTAGCAGCTTTCTCCTTTATACTCACCAGCCCATGGGATGAAGTTGTCCACAGTTTAGATGTGTCTTCCCACTTCAGTTAACACAGTCTAGAAACTCTCACAGAGTGGGGGAGAGGAAGAATGCAAATAGATCCAAACTAATCACCCTTCACAAAACTCAGCTCCAAATGGATCAAAGACCTCAACATAAAACCAGGTACACTGAACAGTGATAGAAGAGAAAGTAGAAAATAGTCTTGAACACATTGGCACTGGAGAAGACTCTGAACAGAACAGTGATAGTACAGACGCTAAGACTGACAATTAATAAATGAGACCTCATGGAACTGAAAAGCTTCTGTAAGACAAAGGGCGTTGTCAAAAAGACAAAACAGAAGCCTACATAATGGGACAAGATTTTCACCAACTCCACATCTGATAGTATATAAAAACTCAAGAAACTTGATATAAAAAAACCAAACAACACAATTAAAAATGGGGTACAGATTTAAACAGAGAATTCTCAGTAGGGGAAACTTAAATGGTTTTGAAACACTTACAGAAATGTTCAGCATTCTTAGCCATCAGGGAGATGCAAATCAAAACTCCTTGAGATTCTATTTTACACCTGTCAGAATATCTAAAATCAATAATATAAGCAACAGCTCATGCTGGCTAGGATTTGGAGCAAAAGAAACACTTCTCCACTGATGATAGGGGTGCAAATTTATACAACCACTATGGAAATCAATATTTCTGTTTTTCAGAAAGATGGGAATTGGTCTACCTCAAGATCCAGCTATACCATTCTGGGGCATATACCCAAAGGGCACTTCATCCTACGACAGGGACAGTTGCTCAACCATGTTCATTGTTACTCTATTCATAATAACCAGAAATTGGAAACAATCTACATGTTCCTCAACATACATTTTCTTTATACAATGGAACATTACTCGGCTCTTGAAAAAAATGACATAATGAAATTTGCAAGCAAATGGATGGAACTAGAAAAAAGTCATTCTGGGAGAGATAATCTGCACCCATAAAGATAAATAGGCATGTATCCACTTATATCTGGATATTAGCAATTAAATAAATGACAACAAAGCCACAATCCACAGACCCAGAGAGGACAGGCATAGAGGAATGGACTAGAGGAGACACATGGATCTCCACTGGAGGAGAAAACAATACAGATTTCATGAGTAGACTGGAGCCAAGGCAGGGACAAAAATAGGAGGATCGGGTGGGAAGGGGGAGGGAAGATGGGATTGAGGGAGGGAATGAGGAAAGAGGCAGTTAGAATTAAAGAGCATTTGGGGAGAATTTGAAGGCAGTATGGAATCCTAGTGCAGTTGAAATTTGCTATAATATACAAAGGTGGTCCCAATGAAGTCTCCAAATAATGAGGAGATGGAGGACACCAGGGGAACAAAGTCCTTTAAAACAACTGAGAAAAGCTCATAAGAACTCAAAAAGACTGTAGCAACATGCACAGAACTTATACAGGTCTGCACCAGGTCCTCTGCATATATACTATAGCTTTCAGTTTGGTACTTTTATGGGACTCCTGAATGTGTACATGAATGAGACTCTGGCTCTTGTTCCTTCTCTTGGGACTCTTTTATTGTTCTGTTGGCTTGGCTTGTCCAACTTCAGTATGATGGTTTTTTAATTTATCTTATGATACGTTATTTTGTTTTAGTTTGTTATCTCCTAGAAGCTTGCTCTTCCTTTTCATTATTTATTTATTTATTTCCCATTCTGACTGCAGTTTTCCCTCCCTCCTCTCTTCCCAGTCCCTTCCTCCACTTTCCTTTTGCCCTGCCTCCATCTACTCCTTCACCATTTCTATTCAGAAAAAGGTAGTCCTCCCATGGATATCAATAAAACATGGCATATCAAGTTGTAGTAAGACTAAGCACCTCACCTTGCATCAAGGCTGGGCAAAGCAACCCAGTATGAGGAATAGGGTCCCAAAAGCCAGTAAAAGAGTCAGAGACAGTCCCAGCTCCCATTGTTTGGAGTCACACAGTAAGACTAAACTACACAACTGTCACATACATGCAGAGGGCCTAGGTCAGTCCCATGCAGGCTCCTTAGTTGCCTGTTCAGTCTCTGTAAGCTCTTATGAGTGAGCCAGGTTTTCTTGTGATGTCCTTGACTCCTCTGGCTCCTACAATCCTTCCTCCTTCTCTTCAGCAGGATTCACCAAGCTTGGCCTAATGTTTGGCTGTGAGTCTCTGCATCTGTTCCCACCAGTTGCCAGAGGAAGCCTCTGTGATGATAATTGGGCTAGACACCAATCTATGAATATAGCAGAATATCATTAGAAGCCTGTTTTTTTTTCCCAATGAGAGACAGAAACAGAGTAGGTACAGATGGGAGAGGAGGTGGGGAGCAATCAAGAGGAGGAGAGGGAAGTTAAACCAGATAAAAAAGAAAAAAATCCTCAATGTATGTACAATTAAACCTTTGCGTTTCAATTCCTGACCATCTGTGTGCTGTAGTGACTTTCAAAACAGTTTATAAGGAATCAATATCAAAATAAATAAGATCCCTAAATACACTTGTAAATCAACACACATATCTGTGTGGATGCTGATCCTGAGAAACTGTACCAACTATGCAACTATCTCTGCCGTTATCTTGATGGGATAATGAGCTTTATTAAATGTTTCTAAATCTGTCATGTATAATTGCTACTGTCTTCTGTACCCTTTACCTAGAAGTTTATCTTGCATGTATGTCTGTATGCTTTTATCAGGCACCCAGGACATTATCAATAAGTTCTAACTTAATTTGATTCTTTTCTATATTCCACACCTTATCTCATTATTTATTTGTATTAGCGTGCACACTCATTGCAGTAGAAAAAGAAAGCTGAAAGTAGTATTATATGCTGCATATAATCATCCTCACCAATGACTTTACTTAGTAGTTCATGGTTTGAATGCTTTATGTCATGAAAGATTCATTTGTGATTTGTTAGGTATTAAAGACTATTTTATTGACATTTGATTGGTCATTGGATGTCAGCTTATATTTTTCTCCAATGAAAAACTATGAGCTTCAAGCTTTCATTGTCCAGGAAGTCACTATCACACATTCTTGGCAAAATGAAGACAATTTGGCTAATAAGAGTGTCCCATACTTTCATTGTTAAATTTTTCCACATGAAGAAACAGAAGTCCTTGTGTTTATTGATTGAGCAAACATTTATTGTGGACTTCCCATGTGTTGACATTGATAATAGAGTAGTGAATAAACAAAGATATCCACTCTTATGTGGCTGTCATTGTAACAATTCCAAAAGATAAAAGGGCAAGGAGCAAAATGAATAAATGTGTTGTGTGTAAAGAGAGGCTCAGTGGTATGGAGGAAAAATAAATTGGAGAAAAAAGATGAGCAATGTCACAATATGGATAGGTTCCTAAAATTTACAGAATTGTAGAGAAAAATTTGTTTAATAATTCTAAAGACCAAAAATCAAGATTTTAGGGATTGAAGGGAGTATAAAGGGGGATTTGATTTGTGTGCATGTGATTTGACAGTTTCATACAACCTTATAATGAATATAGTCTGTTTAACCCTCTATTTCCCTGTCTCATCCTGTCTTTCTCCTACTAAAATCCTCCTTTCAAACAAGTCTCCTTCCTGCGTAATATCAGTTGAGTGTATGTGGACTACCGAGTTTTAAATAGGATTTCATATATGAGCACTGGAGGCAGGGTGCTGCTGGAGAATAGGTAACTCATCAGTGGGCACAGCACTGAAAAAAATGACACTCCTTTAGCAATCTTCAACTGCTGATAGTCGATAGAGCTTCTGGGCAAGGTGGGTCCTTATGAACTCTCCTCCCTTCAGTGATGAAAAGTTGACAGGCCCAATGTTATGCAGGGTTTGTACAGGTAACTACAGATGCTGTGAGCTCATGACTGAATCCGTATGTCTTGTCCAGAAGACACTTTCACAACAGTCTTCCCCAACCTATTGTTCTTATCATCTCTTTAACTCAATTCTGTGATGTACCACAAGTCCTGAGTGAAAAGTGTAGGGAACAGTGTGTGATATGGAAGTCACATTTAGGGATGGGACAAACACTCCCCATTCACTTATTCTTTGTGCTTTGACCAGTTATGAGTCTTTATATTAACTGCTGACCAAAGCAAAAAAAAAAAAGAAAAAAAAAAAAAAGACCCTTCTCTAAAGGGGATTGGGAGCTGCACAAGCCTATAGGTATTTAGAATACAGCTGGTACTAAGTCCATTTACCCAAGTAATAATAATAGGCTCTCCCCAAGTCCCGGAACTCCCCAAGCCATGGATTTGGGGCTAGGTTTATAAAACCAGATATTGTGGTTTGAATAAAAATAGCCCCCATAGACTAATGTATTTGATTGTCTGATTCTCAGTTAGCAGACTGTTTAGGAAGGATTAAGAGTACAGCTTTGATGGAGTAGTTATATCACCAGGGGTAGGTTTTGAGGTGTCAAAAGCCCATACCAGGCCCAGTCTCACCTTTTCTATCTTTGCCTCTATCTTTACAGAGTAATTTACATTAATTTACAGATGTATACTCTCAGCTTTGCTCAAGCACCAGTCCTGCCTGCAACCATGCTTTCTGTCATAATTCTGGGCTAACCCTCTGAAACTGCAAGCAAGTTCCAATTAAGAAAAAAAAAAAGCTTTCTTTTATAAATTGCCTTGGTCATTGTGTTTCTTCACAACAATGGAAGAGTAGCTAACACCAGGCATGAGTTAAATCTAATCAGAACATGGTTGGTTACTCCCCTAACATTCATTCTGCATTGCTCCAGTAGAGATTTCTTGCCAGGCTGGTTATTAGTATAGCTTTCCAAGTTAACATCTGGGTAAGACTCTTGTTGCTTTTTCTTAACTAGTAGGCTACATAGTAACTTCAAGCTCCATGAAAGCTAGCTAAGCAGCAGGAATTTTCCAGGTCAGTACCAGCTTGGTTTCTCCATGTCCATTGACCAAAATGTGTGCTATCTTCAACAATAGAATCTTACCATCAAGTTCTGGTGGGCAACCAAGAGTAAGGGCAGCAGCTTGTATTGTTTTAGGGGTCACAAGTATGATATTTTCAAACTAATTTTTTAAAGGACAAAAAAATCTTAGATCCATAATGTAGTAATCTCCGAATACTACAGACACATCAGCTAAATTGAAGATGGAGAGAAAACAAATCAAGACTTTTCTCTGATATTGGTAAGTTCTAGTACCTGGACAAATGGGAAAGCTTGAAGATTTTTCTGGGCACACTGTATAAATGCATCTTGCAGATATGACTTATGAAGGAGGACTAAATAAATCAGACACTGGAAATAGGAATGAATGCGAGCCTTTAGCACATAGTATGATAAAGCCCCATCCTCTTTGACTGCTAGGTCCTGAACAGGGCTACTCCATTTGAGTGTGGTCATAGTCAAAGATGATAAATCTCTTAGATTAGGAAAGCATCAAAAAATGTCAGCAGTTGCTGTCATTACTCACCAATGGGAAGTTCTTTCCTCCCCGCATTGCTCCCTCTGCTCCAGTCTTCAACATCGTCTCTTATGGAACAGCAATGCCCCGTCACTGTGCACAATTGCAGGAACCTCCTACAGCAGTAGTTTCCCTAGAGAACCTTCCTGCGACAATCACAGGCGCCTGTTTGGGGTTTTAAATGGATCTTGTACTTTTCTTTGTCTCCTTTTGACTGGCTGTGATACCTAGCCAATTGGGACAAGTGCTGCAGGTACCCACAGCATTGTGACAGCGACCCATGTTCAAACACTACACTGAAAAGCCTCCTCCCCACATATCCCAAATTTTATTCTCTAAATTTGCATTAGATTTTTCAGTCTTCTTGGCTTAATTACAAATTCACCAATGATCTGCTTTTTGTTAACTCCCTCAAATTGACCTGTGTTTAATTTCTACAATTCTTGCTTTCTTCCAAGCGTGTATATTATCGGATGGAGACACCCAGACCTAATGAGAAAACATGATTACAAATACAATGAATAGGAAAACAAGAAATGTTGATGATCAGTTACTATGCCTCTGGAACTTTCATGTCACTGTCTTTTTTATGTCCAAACACTTTTAGAAGTAACAGATTAATTGATAACATTAACTGTGACATATTAATTGCAAAAACCCTATAGCAATGGAAGATAAGCTTAGATTATGAGGCAGGTAATAATACTTAGTTACTGTAGAAAACAAGGTGTAAATTAGTAAACACAGTGTTAGTACTCCAGAATCCAAATCCTACTTGTGACTTTCTAGCTATGAAGCAAGTATGTGCCTTAGTATTTAGGTTTCTCTCCTCAGTGAAAGAGTATCTATGCCCGCTTTGCTTCCTGCAGTTACTGAAAGGCTTGGATAAAAGTATCCCTCCAATATAATACAATGAAATTTCCACTTTTATAGGTAAAAATCATTGAATAGTGGCATTTTTATGTCGTTCTAGCTGATAAAATATCATTATTCTCATCACATTTAAGATAGCATTATAGACAGTTCTTAAAAGTAAAGTAGCTTTCAATGGATGAAATTCTATGGTTGAAAAGAAATTCACAGTGTATGTATTACGGCTTCCAGTTTAGTGTTTTTATGGGATTCCTGGTTGTGCAAACAAGTATGTCTCTGATTCTTGTGCCTTCTCTTGGACTTTTTTCCTTCTGTTGGTTTGCCTTGTCCATCTTCAATGTGATGATTTTTGTTTTATGTTGTTATATTTTATTTTGTTATATTTTTAAAAATGAATGACTAAATTAACAGTAACCTAGCCACATGGGGTGTAAGGGTTAACAATGGAACTGTCCTTTATACCTACCAGGAGAGGAAAAAATCAACTTTCTCCAATGGAATGACACTGAGTATATCAACCACTCCAGAGGAGACCTCATGTTCAGGAGTAGCTGACCAACAAATAACAGATTCCACAGATTTTGAGTGTGTGCTTTTATTTGGTTACAGTTTGAGGATTTTTTGCCTTTTGGTTTTTTGTTTGTTTTCTTTCAGGGTATTGCTATATTTTGTTTTTTAGGTTTTGCAGGTCTTGTTACTGTATTGAGTTTTTGAGTAAGAACTTTAAGGTGGATAGGAGGAGAGGATCTGATGAACCTGGGGGAGGGGAAAGCTATGATCCAACTATATTTAAATTAAAAATTGTTTTAAAATAAAAATAACAGGACTTTAAAAAATAGCAGTTTATTTCTGCCTCTAAGGATTCTGTGGTTTCATTAGTTAAAGGAGGGATCTCATTTGGAGTCTGACTTGCAGGTAGAGTTGTCCAATATGGCTTTGCTCACATACCTGAAGATCCCCATGCAGGTAGCCTTTCTCTCCACCCTAAAGTTTTCTTTTCTTCTTTCTTTTGTTTTTGTTTGTTTGTTTATTTGTTTGTTTGTTTTCCAAGACAGGGTTTTTCTGTATAACCCTGGCTGCCTTGGAACTGATTCTATACATCTGGATGGCCTCAAACTCAGAGATCTACCTGCCTTTGCCTCTCCAAGCTGGGCTAAAAGGTGTGGGCCATCACCCCAGTCAGCCCGAGCTGAGTCTGGAGTTTTTAAGAGTAGCTCAGAACTCAGAGTGACAGGAGGAAGAAGCTGTTAAGTCTGAAGCGACATAGCAGCAACACTCCTCTTGTATTCTCTTGATCGAATGCACAGACACAAGCCCCGGCTCAAGGGTGTGGTCGTTATGTTCCACCCCTCCATGGATGGATTTTGTCTATCTTTACAGGAAATCTCACATTGAAAGTATCAGCAGATAATGGTTAAAATTCCTAGTAATAAGACAAAATTTAAAGCCTGGAAAATTAAGGCTACCATATTGGCATTTTTCTATGCCTCTGATAATCTCTAGTTGTATCACTTACTGGTTGACAAAATGTCAGGCTACTTCCCCTTAGGTTTCTCAACTATAAAACTGAGTAAATTAATTAATTTACAGGCTTGTGAATTCAATAGGCAATATCTTCAATATAATCTCTAAGCTTTCTGACTGTATAAACATAGCCTATTAAGGGATTTGTATCTGGGATTTAAGTTACATTATACATGAAAATAAATCCCTGAGAAATGTAAAAATTTTGGAAAAATAGAAAAGATTTTCTCAAAATACTAATCATTTATTCATTTCAAAATATTTATTAAGGTGAGGGAGAATTGCTGGGATAGTTGATGGGTCCTGGAAGAGCAAAGATGGACATGATGTCTCCTTTTATTGTTTTGCCAGACTACTGGATGGAGCAGAATCGTGACCTGGTTAGGTACAATAAGGGTTTACAAATTCTGTAGAAAAGAGAGGAAAATGGGATTGGCAAGTATGGGCAGTTATGGGGAGAGTCATAAAAAGGCATAAAAAGAACAATGAAATAAACAATACAATTCATTGAATGATGTTATCAAAAGTAAAAAAAAAAAAAAGGCTAGAAGTAGACTATTATCAAATGCAATAGTTTTCTTTTGATAACACTCCCAAAGACAAAGAACCTGGATGCCACTACTGGATTGTTTTGGAATTTAATATTCAGGTTCATTTTGAACTCTTTGCCTCTGTATATTTACGGTTGTTTTTAATTCTGTGTGAGCAGGAATGATAATACAATACCATAATGTCCTTCTTTGTAACTTTAACTCAAGATGTTTAGGGTAAGGGTTTTGGAATCTTTTCTTTAGTTTTGTTGTTTAAAATGAACATAGGAAATGAGACAGATATTGGTAAGGGCAGGAAAGAGCACAGATCCCTGTGTCCTTAATTTTGCCACAATTGGTAACATCTTATCAGCATCATTTAAACATGTGATTGTCTTCCACATTTCATTTTAATAGATTACTCCACTCCAGCTATCATACTCTTTCCTCTACACTCAGCCACAGTAACTGGACTATATTCCTAGGTTCAATTCCTCACTGGTCATCCATCCACTTTTCCACCCTTCAATGTCTCAAATTCTCACATTCCCCTTCATTGAAATGGCTTCCTAAAAAGACACTGTTTTCAATACATAAAATATATGTTTCAGCTCTTCTCTGTGGACTCAATTAACTTGCAAAACAGTAACTGCCACACAACCTCATCTTTAGCTCCCATCAAATCATTTTTCCTGTTTCCATGTCCCACCCCTGGCCTGTCCATCTCCAATTTCTCTGTTCAAAGGACTCAAAGTATTAATGTCCCAGGGATTCTGAGTTACTTTTCACTTCTTTTCCCCTTACACAATCTTCTTTCTGATTTCATTAACTCATACCATTTGCCTTGACTTATATCATTCAGATAGCCCCAAAACATGTGGCTGTGGCCACTACAGATCATTCTCTTCAGTGTTAGTGCCTCTGCCTACATCTTAAGTATTTTTGTTTAAACACTTATATTCCCAAATCATCTTGAAAGAAAATTTCTTTCATATTATGTTTTTCCATTTTGCATTTCATATCTATTGTATTAATTGCCTTATTACTAATTTACCCAAATTCTACAAAAGCTAACAAATTGCTTACATTTAATGATATTTTATTTTTTATTTATTAAGAAACTTTTTATTCATTTTACATACCAACCACAGATCCCACACTCTTCCCTCCTCCCACTCCCTACTCCTTTCTTTCCGCCCCAAACCACCACCATCCCCTTCTCGGAAAAGGTAAGGCCTCCCATAGGGAGTCAGCAAAGTCTGGTACATTCAATTGAGGCAGGTCCAAGCCCCTCCCCCTGCATCAAGGCTGTGCAAGGTGCCCCACCACAGGAAATGGGCTCCAAAAAGCACATGCACCAGGGACAGATCCTGCTCCCACTGCCAGGGGCCCCCTAAATGACCAAGCTCCACAACTGTCTCGCTTATGCAGAGGGCCTAGTCCAGTCCCATGTAGGCTCCATGGCTGTTGGTCTAAAGTTCGTTGAGTTCCCACTAGCTTGGTTTGGTTGTCTCTGTAAATTTCCCCATCATGATCTTGATGCCCCTTGCTCATACAATCCTTCTTCCCTTTCTTCGTCTGGACTCCTGGAGCTCTGCCTGGTGCTTGGCTGTGGATCTCCGCATTTGTTTCCATCAGTTACTGGATGAAGGCTCTGTGATGACAGGGTATTCACCAATCTGATTACCAGGGTAAGCCAGCTCAGGCACCTTCTCAAACTTGCTATGTTGTCTCCCTCTACCATATTATCTTTTTCAATGCTCTCTTACTCTGCCCCTGTTCCAGCTTGACCATCCCATTCCCTTATGTTCTCATTCTATCCCTTACCCTCCATTGCCTTCCTTTCCCCCAGTTTACTCAGGAGATCTCATCTAGAAAATATCATCCTAAGTGAGGTAACCCTGACTCAGAAAGACAAACCTGGTATGGACTCACTCATAAATGGATACTAGATGTAAAGCAAAGGATAACCAGACTACAACCCACAGCTTTAGAGAAGCTAGCTAACAAGGAGGACCCTAAGAGGTACACATGAATTTAATGAAATTTTAAAATACTGTTGTAAATACAGGTAAAAAGAAAGAATTATCACTGGGCTAAAGGCATAGCATCTTGCTTTCAATATGCTTAATCCTAATTTATGGCACATTTGTGTTAATATGGAACTCTAATTCAACACACAATATAATTTCATGTTATGTCACATCAATGTCTTTTTAAGACCTTTGAATATCTTTCCAGAAAACTTCTCTAGGTATAATGTTTGTCAATAGTATATTACCTTCCAACCATTTTTAGAGAAACAAAGTTAAGCTGAATTCTTTATCATTTCTACTGTCATTCTGGAATGCCCCATATGGAAATATACTACTTATTTGCAAGCAAGCAAGGAAGGAAGGAAGGAAGGAAGGAAGGAAGGAAGGAAGGAAGGAAGGAAGGAAGAAAGAAAGAAAGAAAGAAAGAAAGAAAGAAAGAAAGAAAGAAAGAAAGAAAGAAAGAAAGAAAGAAGGAAAGGAAAAATGCATGTAACAGCAGTGCCATGGATTCATGAGTTCTATCTCCAGAATTGGACTAACCCCAAATATGGACTCTTCACTTCCTGTTTGTGTAAAATATGCAAAGCATTTACCATCTCAGAACAGTTTCCACACCTTTAAATAGAGCAATGAACCATCCCTTACATGACTGCTATTAAGAATAATGGGTACCATTTCCACATCATTTGAAGTTATGGTGCAGAAACTCAATAAATTAAGACTTTATTTCCTTTTAAAGTTTCTAGAACTGTGGATTTCAAAAGCATCTTACAGCAAAAGGTTTTTGACCCTCATTTATTCATTCAACCAATACTAATTGTTGGCAGTCATTCATAAGCCACTGTGGAAAACCTTTATGGTTTTTACATCATGAGGTTATTAGAGTTTTTTTTTAACTTCTTTCCATGGTTTACTAATAAAATTTCATCTTTTTTATATTAATAAATTTTGCAATTTTTTTGTTTCACATGATCAAATAAATGAATTTTAATTTTAACCACAAATTTTCCTCTAACAGATCTTTAACTATTTTTACTGTCTTTGCTTTTTGTAAATAAATATTCTACATTATTTTGGTTTTTAAAAATGTATATAGAGGACTGTTCCTAATCACTCATAAAATATCTCTTACGAAAGTTAAGGTCCTTTAAAATATAGATCTTTGATTCCTCTAGACTGTCATAGTCACACACCACATTGTACTTATTTTTAACCTTCCTGCCTAGAGAAGCTTTGAAGCTCATATAAACTTGTAGCTCACTTGAAGCCTCATATGTACATAATCCTGTGTTACTGACCAACCAGGGATAATAAATGTAAAAACAAAATTGCTATAAAGACTGAAAAACTGAGTGGCTTATCTGGCTTGACATGCTGCATCTCCTGGTGAGCACTGTTTCACGCGTGGCGGAAGGTATACAGTCCATTACACTCCTAACTATGCAAAATCATTCCAAGAAAAAAAAAATGGCTTTCTGTTATCTAATTATCTGCAAAACAGAAGGATATAAGCATGTGGTGCTTGGGAAATAGTCAGCACAGGTGGCCTCTGATGGTTAGCATCTTCCAGGATTGCTGCTCACAAGATTCTTTAGTAATAAATAAGTGATTCTCCTTTTCCTTTGTTTTTTTTTTTAGTCTTAACTTTAGTTGTAGGTAACCTTTGAAATAAAAGAACAAGTTAAATTCCCAAGGAATGTAGGTGAGGATGCATCATTTTGATTTATTATTGGTACTTACTCTTCCTCATTATTTCTAACATTTGTCAGCACAGATTTTCATCTGATGTGACTCATGGTTAGATCTCTCTCTACATAAGCTGATGGAATTCTTACCAGAAGTTTTTGAAAGTCATATTTTTTCCTTTGGGATATTTCAATTTTGACTTTTATGGAAAATTCATCAAAAACGTGATTTAGATATAGAGATATCCTTCACACAAAATTCGCAGAGATGTCTCTAAACACCATCTCTAATCATCACATTCAATGAAGGGAGTCTGTATTTCTGTGATCATTTGGAGTATCTTGGTTTCTAACATATCATAGTATGTGACTTGTCTTAAGGATGAGCATAAATAAAATCCAATGTCTATGAAATGTTATGTCATTTTCTCACTTAAAATAAAGTAACTGGCAAAATACAAATGAAGACAAATTAAACTTCCTAAAAAGCCAATGATAGACAGAACACTCTCCACCAGCAGAGACAAAAATGGTCCCCCTGCATTAAGGACAGGGGAGAGGGGAAATGTTGGCTGGCAGGTATGGTGTAATGGATTAATGATTGCCCTGAAAACTGGTCTATTTTCAAACTTTGAAATATTTATTTGAATACAAAAAGAAATATTCTTTTAATCCTTGTTAGGATTCTGATTATGAATATTATTATTCTATCTCTTTGTAGGAATAAACTGACTCTCAGAAATATTGATAGTTTTTTTAAAGTCATATAATTTGCAAAATGCTCTAAAATTATTTCTTTTTTCTTTTGATCACAATACTTTATTGCAAAACAATCTATCAGAGAGTAGTGATATTCTTTATACCCATAATGTTAAGCTTTATAGGTTATGGGAAAACTAGAATAAAAATTGTTGTCAAAAATTCTTGAAATAAAAAAAGGAAATTAAATTTGACTGACAATCAGAAACTAGTATTAAATTAGTATATTTTACATCTCAGACTACACTAAACCCTTGTTCATATACAATATAAAAGACATCATATATAAAAATATTATCATTCATTCAATGTTAACTAAATTCCATTCATGTTACACTTATATTCAGGATACCATGACAGTGTCATTCTTGAGCCTATTTCTGATTAAAACTGATGTCTAAGGACCTTAGAGCTTGCCATGGTAACAAATGTAGCAAGGTCAGTTGGAGCCTCAGACTTCAGAGCTGTGTCTCAGTCATCAAGTTCATGATTTTTTGAGGAAGTACCCAGAAAATCTCTCTGATTGTCATACTGGTTTATTAGAATGTGGGGATAGAACCCAAAATGTGTAGTTTTTAGTTTCAAGACAACAGCATAGGGAGCTGACCTCTCAATCAATGCAATTGTAATTAAATGCTTTTTGCATATAAATGTTTGGATCTACATGTGAGATATCAACAATAGTTTTCCCTTGGCTCTTTATCTCTCTCAGATTTTCATAGTTCAGCTAATGCATATTCTTCATTGTGTGCCCCATAATTTTTCATTAATATATAAAGTCAAACCTGAATATGCTTTTCTGATCTTCATTATCTATAAATGACTATTTTCAAGTTGAAGGATAATTGTGACTATTTTTCACACAACCAGAGAATCTGAAATTTTACAAAAATGTAAAGTATCAAGACAATTTGTCTACCTCCAGGTTCTTGAGAAGAAAGGAAATATCATCTTTTGGTTCCCATAGTTCTGTGCTTAATACTATCCTCTATTAAAAGGAAACAGAGTGTTAAAAATAATACCAGCATCAATACCCATGCCTGAGAAAGAGCAAAATAAATATGGAATAAAAAATTATTTTATCTTTTCAGAGAAGTGATAGGTAAATTTTGTAGCATTTTTTTCAAAGAGTGATTTTTATCAAATGGTATGTTCTCCAAAAATAATTCCACAGTTGAAGACAGAAGATGTCCTTGCAATCAAATAAAATTTCACATGGGGTATTTTGTGGTGGTATTGTGTTCCCCAAAATACTGTGCACCCTAATAAACTTATCTGGGGTCAAAGAACAGAACAGCCACTAGATACAGAGGCTAGAAAATGGTGGCACTCACACCTTTAATCCTAGCATTCCAGAGGCAGAAATCTATCTGGATCTCTGTGAGTTCAAGGCCACACTGGAAGCAGCCAGGCATAGTGACTCACACCTTTAATCCCAGAAAGTGAGCCTTTAATCCCAGGGAGTGATGGCAGAAAGCAGAAAGGTATATAAGACAAGAAAACCAGAAACTAGAAGCATTTGGCTGGTTAAGCTTTTGGGCTTCTAGCAGCAGTTCATCTGAGATCCATTCGGATATGAGGACTCAGAAGCTTCCAGTCTGAGGAAACAGGATCAGCTGAGGAACTGGCAAGGTGAGGAAGCTGTGGCTTGTTCTGCTTCTCTGATCTCGCAGCATTCACCCCAATAACTGGCCTCAGGTTTGATTTTATTAATAAGACCTGTTAAGATTCATGCTACAGTACTTGTTATAGTTTATTTTCTTTTTATCAAAACATCATTTCAGTGAGTGATGTTTGCAATAAAATAAATGGTAGTAATGTCATCTCAGAATATAAATCTACTGTTAACTAAATAGCTTAGATGAATGATAAAATTATCAACTTTAATATGTTATTTTCTTTGGTTTATATCTAGTCAAAAATTTGCCTCTTAAAATACAATCATTGATTTGGAGTTAGTCTACAAAAATCATTTTAGAACTTTCTCAAATACACCATATAAATTTGTAGGCTCATTAATTTCATTAAAGAATCAACCAAGTCAAAAGTTAATAAGTACTTTGAGTCTTCCAGACTTCATCAGCTTTCCACTTAACACAAATAAGGAGTAACATTTTATAATGCAATTATAAATTCTCAGCATAGTACAATTTAACTGCTAGGTACAATTTGGGACATATTGTAATGATAATTGCTTATTATATCTATTTCTAAAAATTACATGAATTGTTTTGTACAGGGAATGTTCTATGCAAAAGAAGTTATACCTTTCACTGTCAGTAAGAAGTCAAAACACAAGCACCTAATGTATTTTGAAATCATATTATGCATTTCAATTTTTTTATCCTCTTAGCTCTTTGAAAGGCAGACCCATACCTAACCTTCATTTCAATCTCCACCATCTCCCACATTGCATCAAGCATGTGGGCTGCAGACACAGACTCAAAAATCTTAACCCTAAGAACCTGGGATGTTTTCTCTAATAATCATGCATGATTACGCTTGGCTTTTCTATATTTCTTAATTAGCACACATTTCCCTTCTTGGGGAAAAAAACCCTACAACCTACTTTAGCATACTTTGACCTCTACTTTATTTGCACATATGTACACATAGGCTAAAGTTTTAATTTCCTTAGTTCTTTCCCTGAACCTAAATTTACTTAATCTATATTCAGAAACATATTCTAAATATTAGTTTAAAGTTCATCTTAGCAATTAACAGCAGGGTCCTAAAGTTTAATCCTTACGGACTACAATGGTAATAACAACTTACGTAGCTGATGTAGTTGATGAGTCCCAAGGTTCCTACATGTTTCCAGGCTCTCATACCTTAGGACAATGAACAGTGCCAGGGATGTGGTTATAAATACAAATAGATTTTATTAAGAAAAGCACTGAATAAGAGTTTCCAGAAAGAATATAAGAGCTGGAGGGTGGAGAGGTGCTTTGTACAAAGATGATTTCTGGACATGGCATGCACTCATGAACTCACTCTAGTTCTGATAGCCAAAGAAGACCTGAACAAAATTGACCATGTCAACATTTCATCGCAGGACAGGGCACGGTTAAAGAGTCCTAGCCCTCCCTAAGGGGCTAATAACAGTTAATGGTGGTGGGGTTAAGGGAATCACTTTCTTCAGTGGTCTAGTCACTCACACATTGTCCACTCTCAATACAATGTCCCCCAACCTATGTTCATACAGACAACCCTAATAAAACTACTGGGTCACACACAGAGAAAGGGACATGGTAGTAGGATGGGGTCTTCTTGGGAAGAAGAAAGGATTCAGTGGAAAAAAGAGGAGTTAAAAAGGAAATGGGGAGTGAAAATGTCAGAATTCACTGTATACATCATGAAGCTGTCAAACAATAAAAATTAAAATTTTTTTAAGACAAGGAAAGTGCTCCCAAGAATGTAGGGATTTCTTCATGAACATGTATAAGTATTTTTATTAAAGCATATGTTATAGTAACATTTCCTGATATAACTATTAATAAAAATAAGTTTATATTATTAATAGATAACAATAAAAACAAGTAACCTAGGGGTTATTTCAATCTCTATAATCTCATGTATCTTAGTTTTGCTTTTACTCTGGCTTGTATTAATGAGCTATATGATTTCAACAAATGAGCAACCAACACAGATGATCAAAAATTCATGCTACTTTCTCATTGGTGTCTCTTTGCTATGTTATCTCTCCACTTTCCAAGTTACACTTTTCCCCAATCCATCATAAAAATTGGAAGTTTGATTCTGAGTATTTTCTATTCATTGTGTATCTATGTGTGTGCATGTGTGTAAGTGTAAATATCAAAGGTAAAAGAAGAGTGCATCAGATCCTCTAGAACTGGAATTGCATGCAGTGTGAGTCACCTGTTGTGATTGCTAGGAACCAAATTCAAGGGTCCTCTTCTTAGAGCAACTGAGCTGGAAATGACATAAAAGCTTTAAAAACTAGCTCTAATAGAATCAGAAGTATCTATACAAGATGCCAAGAAAGAAAAGCAATCAAGAGTCCTATTCAGTTTTAAAGCCTACAAAGCACAATTGTGATCAGCATAGTGAGATCTCACAATAGTGTAAGAGTGGTACTTGCATGCTGGGAGTAATAAAATGCCATATTAAATGAACTTAAACTCCATTCAGTAGCAGAGAACCCATTCCTAATACTGTAAACCTAGCCAACTACCCATACATAGTTGGTGAAGGTTATAGATCTCATAGGAGATGTTACTACTGAAACATTCCTGAAGCAGTGATTTCTAACTGCATTTAAAAGTTTAACTTCAAATCCACTAAGAATAGTGTAGCTCTCTTCCCTCATCAAACAAGCTTCTTTTTGAAGACCCTTCACAGGAAACCACAACTGTTCAAAGACAAAGAACTACTGACTTTCGGGTGTCCAACTCAAACTTATACGTCTGCAACGTGACCCCTACAACAAAGGCTCAGAAAACATCACAGAAAAGAGGACAGAAAAAGTGCAAGAACCAGAGGACCAAGACATTTGCTGCAAAATACCATCTTCTATGTACAACAGGGAGTAGCACCCATGAAATCTCAACAGTATGGTGACAGCAGTTGATATCTCAAGGTGGATGAGGAACAGGATGAAGCACAACAGCCAATTAATAGTAACTGACAGAGAACATCATTCTTACCCAGGGACAAGCCCCCTAATAGATTATCTAATCATGAGCTGCCAACCTTAAAATATATATATATATATATATATATATATATATATATATATATATATACAAGAAACACTGAATGGACTCAGCAGGCTGTATTTACAAATACCTATGTGTGCATGCATCTCTCTCTCTCTCTCTCTCTCTCTCTCTCTCTCTCTCTCTCTCTCTCTGTGTGTGTGTGTGTGTGTGTGTGTGTGTGTCTGTGTGTCTGTGTGCCTGTGTGTGTGTCTGTGTGTGTACCAGTAATAATTAAAGAAAAAAGGTCATAAATTAGAGTCAGGGGTACACTTGAGGAGTTTAAGAAGGTTTTGGGAAGAGGGAATGATAAAAATACAGTACTCATGTATGAAATTCTCCCAGAAAAGTTTTTTTTCATTTAATTTTTAAACTCCCCTAGTTCTCTGAAAGAGCACTATTCACTCTTAGCCAATGAGCCATCTCTAGCTACTGAAATTTAAGTCTATAGGCAGCCTTTTATATTGAATATATAAAACCAGAAATAACAATATTTAAGTATTAAAAATAAATCAAACTATTCTAAATCTATTATCAAAATAAGTTTAAATATTCTAAACTTAATATCTACAGTTATCTTGAAAACCGAGTCAAAACAATCTTGCCTACAGTGAGATTACTAGGTTATTGATGGCTGGCAAGGTAGTCTGTGACACAGGAGCACGCAACCACCATGGTTTAACCCATGTCCTGCTATATACAGACTCACTTCAAAACAATGCTTTAAATGGATGTGAGATCCATGTACACTGACACTGGTAGTGTTTTTTTTTTTTCCTATGAAAGTTAAAAAAAAACAGCAGCAGCTATTCACCTGATTTCAACAGATTTACTACACTATTTTTTAAAAACTTGATAGCAACATTCTAGCTTCATTTGTTAAGTGGCCACACACATCTCTAAAAATGTTTACTGACAATGTGTCATTGTCAATTATATCTTTTTAGAGTTGTTGTGAATTTAGCTATTTTTGAAACTTTGAAACAAGATTTAGACTAAATTTATGATATAACTTTGCTTCCTATTTTCATTTTAACTGTTATTTTATTGTGCCCAAATCAGATGGCAAGACACTCTACTAGGCTAATGGAATCAGAGAAAGAAACCTACAAACCCCTTCTTTCCTGGCACCTGATTCCCACACTAAGTCAGCAATGTATGAGCTTCCACATTGCTGCACCTTTTAGCTCTCCAGTTCATGCTCATTATTTAATTTTGTGTTGTGTGTATCCCCCCCCCCCCCCCCCACAGCTTGACATTTCAATTCTGCCTGACTTCTAAAGGCTTTACTTCGGCAGATGTTCCATACAGCACAGGAGTTGCCTGGTAGCCAACTTCTGTAATTTTAATCAAATGTTCAGTTTTATGAAGCTAGAGGGAGTTTCTGTTTGAATTACTTCAAATTTCACACAAAGCTACTGCATGGTGCAAAGCAACTAAAATACTCTTTTCTGAAAGGTTAGAAAGTCAGCTGGAACACCCTTGAATACAAATAAAACTATTTATGCAAGTGGAGGTAGCTTATTCCCAACTGCCTTTGTGTAAACATCAAAGCTAGCGGCCCTTTCCAGTTGGCTAAAAAGTTTCCACCCCGAGTATGATCTGACAGGTCCTAGGAAGAACCCCTTGTTCCCCAAAAGGTCCCTCCTGACTGAGAACTTCGTGTTTTTCAGAGGATAAACAGGAGCTACAGTACCATCAAAGACACTCTAGGTGCCCATGCATCCTGTGAAGGGAAAATGACCAGTTCAGTTGGTGCCAGGGCGCAAATCACTAGAAGGTACCTTGGAAAGGAGCATGTGACCATGCTTGCATGTGTGACACTCACAGAAGAAAGGGGAGATGTCGTCGCCAGAAAGCAGGGACAGGACAAATGGGAGAGACAGGGGAATAAAAACCAAACTGACGGTAATTCACCATTTTACTTAAGACGAGTTATTTCATGAGCCATAGGTAAGATCCTGCCGAGAAAAAGAGACAAACTGAAAGCGAAAACTTGAAAAGACGGAGAAGATGGATACAATTAAACCCCAGCTCACTTGCCAGGTTTATGGTTGTGCCGGCAGCTGCCGCACCTTCTCTTTAGTCTGCATTATGGCCAAACTCAGATATCAATTGAGTTAAAAAAAAATAAAATAACTTAACCCTTCTTTCAGATTTACACAGCGTCCTCCCCCCCCCCCCCCCCCCCCCCCCCCCCCACCTGTGTTTTATGTTAACATGATACTTCTAAGACAAATGGAGGGTAAAGTACAGCTTATCTTTTGGAATTCCTTATAAATTCTTATCTGAACACTTTGTGTTTTAAGTAACTTTAATGGCTGTTTTTGCTAATGCTACCAAGTATAATTTCTGTGAAGATACTATTCAGACAACTGGTCATGGCAGTGAAATATTATTAATCAATTTCGTGTATGGTTTCTGATCCGTTGAAAAAGAGACGAAAGTAACGCAGTCCTGTCAAGGGTTGGAAAAGTTCATCTACCCGTGTCAGCCTTCTAGCAGTCCAACCCTGAGGTCCACAGTCTCAGTATATACAAATGTGAGCCAATGCCACTTTATTGTATTGCTATAAAGTTTAAATGACAAGTAAAAGGCAATTTCAGTGCCTATAAATACATGAGGCAACAAAAACCCAGTGACTGTGAAACACAGGCAAAGGCACACACCAGACATGGAAGACGGCTTCCTCTCCCCTGCCCCTACATGCCAACCAAACAATCCTCTTCATCATTGAAACCACCTTCCGTCACATTAGTACTTCACGTTTGAGTTGAGTACCTTCCAAGCTGTTTCTCTTCTCACTGTGCTCGCAGTGTAGGCCAAGCTCCACTTTGCCCATGTAGTCACCACAGTTATTGAATGAATGTTTTATCATCCATTTCACCTACACTGTTTTATCCTCAATGAGATTTTGTTGCTTGTTGTCCCAATTGCTGCTTGCAACTGCAATGTTTTTACTCATGATTAACTCTACCGAAGTTTTCCCAATTTTTCTGCAACTTCCAAATGAATCTGCTCTTCCAATTGAATAAGATAGGACAGCTGTACCTTCCGACGTTGCTGTTACTGCTGATTTCTTCTAACCCAAAATGTCTTGAAAAATAGAATAATAGCATCTTTTATGCTTCCAAGAGTCTAGAACAATTTCTTCTCTATAACTGAAGTACCACACTCATGCATTAATATTGATAATTTTGTGATTGGAGGTTTCTTTTTTCATTTTTATTATTTACCTAATAAATTATGTCCCAGCCCAATCACAGTTCCCCCTCCCTCCTCTTCTTCCAGTCCCTCGCCACCACTTCTCCTCTCCACCCGCCCCATCCACTCCTCCTCCTTTCTCTTCAGAAAAGGGCAGGCCTCCCAATATATCAGCCAACCATGGTATACCAAGTTGCAGAAAGAGTAGGTACCTCCTCCCCTATTGAGGCTGGACAAGGCAACCTAGTAGAAGGAAAGGGTATTTTAACATACTGAAGTATCTCATAAATCTTGTGGCAAATTATCTGAAAGACATATTTTAGGTTCCAACTTTCCAGACTTTATATCAGAAGGGAACTACAAAATAAACCCTTTATTACAGATTTTTATTTTTATTCATTATTTTTTGAGGCAGGGTCTTGCTATGGAACCAAGACTGGCTTTGAACTCAGAATTCCCCCGTCTCACACTCCTGAATATGCAACTACAGACGTGTACCAACATACCTGGCTCCACGAGTACTCTTCAGATGTTCTGATACATCCTACATGTGAAAGGCAAGAGGAAATACACAGCCATTCCCTGATGCCAACAGTACTAAAGCTGCATCAAGAGTCTCAAAGCATTGCATGCAGTCTATTATCCTCCTTCTTTGTTTTTGATGCATGTGTATGAATGTTTTGCCCACATCTCTGCGTGCCCATATGAGTGCTTGATAATCACAGAGGCCAGAAGAGAGGCCAGGTCACCTGAGACTAAAATAGCAGACGGTTATGAGCAGCCACAGAGTGCTGTGCATTAAGTCCGTGTACTCTGGGGAAATAACCAGTGATCTTCACCACTGAAGCACGCTGATCTCTGTGAACTGGAGTCCAGTCTGGTCTACATAGTGAGTCCCAGGCCAACCAAGGACTATTTAGTGAGACCCTTTCTCAAGAATCAAACAGTAAAAATAAAAAAGAAGAAAATCATGATCAACAATGGAAGAAATATAAGATGGAATTGGTGCAATGACTATTGTTTTTGAAAAAAAAAACCTTTTTAACTAAATTTGCAATAACTTAGTTGGCTTTGGTTATTCAAAACCTGTTTTGTAACAGCTATATTACCTGCTCACGTCTAGTCATATTTACAATGACTCCCCTCCATTAAACACACACACACAAATAACTTTCAAAAAAACAGGATCAGTAAGCAGCCTTAGCTACTGTCAAACCCAAGTTGTCCTGGCTGTGAAGTCCTTTATTCAGCATTGTATGTACCACAAGGCAAAACTCCAAATGCTATTGCTCTATGGGGCTCTTGGCCTGTTACTTATGATACTGTCAGCTAGCATTTTTGGGTCTTCAATATTTTCTTCTCAGCATTAGGATATTTCATTAAGGTTTTCTTAAATCTTTTATCATATTACTTTGAAATTCTAGTGTGGAAAAACCTAATCATTTATTGACAATTCATCTGTATTCCTGTATAGTGAAAAGCCAACAGCATCTACCTGCAGCTTTACACTCCTTTGAATTTCTAACTCACATAATTCCAAACACTTGTTGACTTTTGGGCAGTCTCCTAATCTGTTATTGAGATTACTGGCTAACACACAAAGAATATTTTGCTGAGCACAGCATGGTCATTTAGACAGTTCAAACCCAGTATCCGAGGCTGGTCTAAAATTTGTCTTGAATGCATGGAAAACCTAATACCTTTTTCCCACCTCCACAGAAAGTTCTGGGATTATAGGAGTGAGTCACTACATTTATCTAAAATACTTTTAAATTGTGACTGATAATTTCCCAGAATTGAAGAAGAGTGTAAATTTTCAAAACAAATGAGTAAGATAAGTAAGGAAAAAAATAGCCTGCATGTAGATATACAAAGAAATTGTGTGCTCTTTAAAATGAAGAGAGAAAAAAACAAATTGACACTAAATAGCATTAAAAAGTAACATTTTAAAGAAAAAAGGCAAATTAATGTTTTGAAAAGTATTTTAGTATTCACAACTTATGTACAACTAAACTACCTTTTCAGACATCCAATGCCTCAGAAGTTCTAATCACACAAACATGCTCTTCAAAGCATTCTGGGAAGAAGAACTTCAAGAGGAAAAAAATAAATAAATACAGGAAATCATTAAAATTTATAATGGAAAGAAACTGGAATAAATAACGTGGAACACTATGCCATTACCCAAAATGGACTATGAAATTTTGCCAGGAAAAAAAGTGAGATCAAGTGATAGCAGAGAATGGAAGAGTAAGAGCCTGAGAATGCAAGAAAAAAATGTGCTAATGTCTCTGCCTCATTTGTACAAAAACTCTGTAACTACTTAAAGATTTTAAAAGAACATAAAAGAGCATATTCACACATCTCAGTAAGTCAGAGACAGCTTCCAGAAAACAAGTAGATGTTTTTCAAATGCTGGTTTGAATGAATTCCTTTGAGAACGAAAAATAGCTAGCTAAATGAATTCAAAGTTAAAATATGAGTTTAAAAAGTGTAAATGAGATAAAATGGCAGAATAATGTCTAAGATCACACCATTTACATATGTTCATAGTTAATGCTGAGTATCTACATTAAGTTCATTAGTGATATAATTATATTTACTAAATGCATTAATTAAAATCCAATAACCTCACATCAGATATAAAAAAAGAGAAGATAAAGAATTTGTCCACAAGGGCAAACACAGCAAATAAGTTTAGAAAGTTTGAATGTAACAGAAAGGAATATATCATATAAAATAAAAAATAAAAGACACCTAGATAGATTTTTTTAACAGGCAAAATAGAAAGGTATTATTTATGTTAAATTCTATTACAGCAGTTGCAACTTTAAGATTATTAACTAATATGTATTTATTTATTGTTATGTGTACATGTGGTGGGGAGCTATGTGTAAAAGAGTTCAATTGCCCATCAATGCCAGAGACATAACAGCCTCCTGATGCTAGAGTGCCAGGTGGATGGGAACAACCTAATGTGTTCTGGTAACCAAATTCAGATCCTCAGCAGGAGCAGTAAAAGCTATGTGCTCTTAACTGCTGCCCTACCTCTCTGGTCCCAACAAATTTTTGTTTGCGTGTTTCAACTTCTAACAGTAAATATTACCATACAAAAGATCACCAATAGTTTGGAGATCAAATTTGGATATTTGGAAATGAACAGTAATTTCCAAAATGATGGGAATCTCAAGACCAGTCAGACTTAGCCCTCTGGGAATAGACAGGCACAGGCTAGAAAGAAAGGCTGAAAGAGGCTGCCAGAAAAACTAGTGGGACTCTGAGTCCAGATCCTTCCTAACTGTGTCTTTGTGTCTTATTTTTTATGTTATGTAATAAATGTTAAACTTATCTCTATGAAAGTTAAAAATATTTTAGTGCTAGAATCTAGTTAATTCATAAATTACGATGCTATGGTGTTTTACTTCTAGCACATTCTCTCGTTACTGCTGTTTGTAAAACAATGTTTATAGAAGACTTGCTGATTTCCCAGCATTTTCACTAAAATTAGGAGCAAGACAAGGTTGTCCACTCTCTCCATACCTATTCAATATTGTACTTGGAGTCTTAGCTTGAGCAATAACATAACCAAAGGAGATCAAAGGAAAACAAATGGGAAGAGAAGAAGTCAAAATATCTTCACAAATGATATAATTTTATGCATAAAAGACTCCAGCAAGAAACTAATACAGCTGATAAACACCTTCAGCAAAGTAGCAGGAAACAAAATTAACAACAACAACAAAAATAAAAATCAGTGGCCTTCCTAAATACAAATGACAAACATACTGAGAAAAATTAGGAAGACAGTCTAAAGAGGGATGCTGGTCGTGGAGGCAAGGTTTAAAACAAATACAACAAAAGACAGATCCTAGTCAATGGATTTCCTAAAAACAAGGATTATTTCCTTATTCATTATTTCTAATGTAATGTTTTCCACTCACAAAACATTATGAAGCATTCTGGCCTTCAGTTTTTCTTAGAGTGATGGGGAATGTTTTCTCCATATAATGTGAGTACTATATCCACATTGCCTTTGTGTCTGAGGGTTTCTATTGCTATGATAAAACACCATGACCAAAACAACTCAGAGATAAAGGGGTTATTTCAGCTTACAACTCTCGGGCCTCTTACTGCATCACATCACTGAGGGAAGTCATGGAAAAAACTCAAGTAGGGCAGGAACCAGGAGGAGGGAACCGAAACAGAGGCTCTTGGGAAACACTACTTACTGGCTTGCTCCTCGTACCTAGCTCAGCCCTATACTGTCCAGAACCACCTGCCCAGGGATGGCACTAGCCTCAGAGAGCTGAGTCCTTCCACATCCATCATTAATCAACAAAATGCCCTACAGACTTGCTTACAGGCTAATTTTATGGAGACATTTTCTCAATTAAGATTCCCTTTTCCCAGATGTGTCCAGGTTTGTGTAAAGTTGAGAAAAGGTAAGCAGCACACTTTGCCATCTGAGTTCTCTTTGAGTTGCTTGTTCTTAATGCTTAGGCAGAAAATGCAGTGTTGAGCTTGTAGTTAAAACTATAGGAGATATCGCAACAAACTACCCCAATTTTTCATGCTATAGTATCTAACTTCTTCAAGGTTGCAATCTCTTTTAAAATCACTGAAGGTATGTCATGACATTTCCTGATGAGAATTTAAATTTAGTCAATTTTAAATAATCAAGCACCATGTTATCAAATGCATAGAAACCATATTTTGTTAAGGAGAAACAGGACCAGTGCATTACATACTAAAGGAACACGTGGTCTGACAAACCATATAGTGATTATATGGTTCTATTAAATACATAGAGACCATATTTTGTTAAGGAGAAACAGCCCATTCCATGCCAAACCTCAGCTCCCCAATGTCCTTTTCAAATATAGCAGAATCTTCAGCACTCCAGTATAATTTACAGAATTTCTGCTGCCCAAGAACTTATCATTTTCTACCTGTGTCACCAGGAATTTAAGACCTTTATTAAAATTTATCTGCAGTGAAATAGCCAGACATCCACATCACTATTGGTGCTCACTTCCACCTTCTTGCAGGCCAGTCCCAAGATGTTCTCACCACACATTTCCATGAAGACTAATCCAGAGTGACCTTCGTAGTGGCTCCTTAGCCCCTCCTATGTACTGCCTCTTCCTTTCATAAGCCCAGGATCTCAGGTTTTTTCAAGTCCAGACCCACAGGAACTGGCTAGTAGAGAATGTTATTAGGTAAGAATCTTCCCATAGCACTGTGCTCATTCTTTCTAGTTCCTGAGTTGTACTCATAAAATCCATGAAAGAAGTTCAGATAAGCCACTCTCCAGACTTAAGGACCTCCTTCAATATCTTCATTATAGGAAAACAGAGCAATGATACAGATGATGCCAGTGTTCTGGGCTATGTGTGGTGGTGAGTTAGTGTCCAGACAGCATGTGTGCTCCAGCAGCAGGTCAACCACAGCTGAGCCATTCTTACCAAAGGCTAAGAATTACAGCACATTTTACTATAGGGCTTTTTGTGGTTTCTGGGGCTCCCTAGCATGCTGTGACTCTAGCTGTGCTGCAAAGATTTAGACGTCAAGAGATTCCAGAACATGTAGACATGAAAGCTGTCTAAAATGTGTTCCTAAAGGACTAGAACCATGGGGCACTGGAACGGGAAATCATAGCCAGCTTCCAAGTGGAGCCTCAAATAGAGAAATTGTTCAAAGTCAACAGTGACTCCCAAATTCCACAGTGGACATACAGTGAAACCCTGGATCTGGACCACAAAAAAATTAAGCACACTGCAAACTCTGAGGCCGACATTGATCTTTCCTCATGGAAAATGAACATCTAGCTCACCCTTTCTGAGTTCCACAACACCTGTGGCTATGTTTGTTCTATGCACACCCTCTCATCTACTCTCCACCTCCAGCTTCCAAAAGCAATGAAAGAATTCTTATCTCTGAACACTGACCAGCTCAGAGGGCTAGCTACCTGCACATGATGACATCAGAGGCTTCCAACAGAGAGCTAGGAGGCCTTCATCAAGAGCAAAATTTCAGTGACCAGTTTGTTAATATTTGGACCCTGATAGATTTATAAGAAATTCTAATAAGAAAGATGGATGAATAAGAATGATATGAAGAGAAGGGTAGAGGGAGAATGCATAAGAAAGACACAATACAGAGAATGACATTATAACTCAGCAGAAGTAGAGACTGTAGAGTAAAAATAAAACTCTAAGTAAAAGTTGAAATGAAAAAAAAAAAAAACAAGGGATGAGACATGGGAAAGCAGAATAGAGGAGAAGTTATTAGGAGGGATAACTAAAGACCTTTGAAAAAGTCATATGGAAACATACTTCTATAGAAGCTTCCTGAAATAAATATATACATATATACATATAGAAAGAGTTTAAATGGAATAAGGGAAATACGATGCTTCTCCCAGTGTCAAATTAAAAACCCAGTGCCAGGTGCGGATTATCTCCCTTGGAGTTGTTAGTTGGTGTGGTCCCATAGGTCCCCAATAATTATGTAGATTATTATTTGTGGTGGTATTGTGTTCCCCAAAATATTGTGTACACTAATAAACTTATCTGGGGTCAGAGAACAGGACAGCCACAATATTAAACAGAGGTTAGGCAATGGTAGCACATGCCTCTAATCCTAGCATTCCAGAGGCAGAAATCCACGTGTTCAAGGATACACCCAAGCATGGTGACCCACGCCTTTAATCCCAGAAAGCAAGCCTTTAATCCCAGGGAGTGGTTGTAGAAAGCAGAAAGGTATATAAGGCGTGAGGACCAGAAACTAGAGGCATTTGCCCTGGAGAGGCATTTGCCCTGGAGAGGCATTTGGCCTGGTTAGGATTTTGGCCTGGAGAAGCATTTGGGCTGGTTAAGCATTCAGGCTTCTAGCAGCAGTTCAGCTGAGAGTCATTTGGATATGAGGACATAGAGGCTTCCATAGAAGCAAGACCAGATCCGGCAAGGTGAGATAGCTGTGGCTTGATCTGTCTCTCTGACCTTCCAGTGTTCGCCCCAATATCTGGCTCAGGTTTGATTTTATTAATAAGACTTTTAAGATTCATGCTACAATTATTGCCATTGCCCTTGGTTATACCCCATAAATTGATGATAATATACTATTGGTGAGGATGCCACACAATGGAATCATTCATAAAATATCAAGAACTGAGGCTGGTACCAACCTAGAGGCTTCTTTACCTCTAGGCAGCTTTGATATTTCTGGAAGGTACTGTTTATGACAAGAAAAGAAAACAAATCATCAGTCTCACTCACTTGGGAATCTGTGGATTAAAATAATTAATTCCACTTTACAAGATGGAACTCATGCCTGGACCAAAAATTTGAGGTTGGATAGGTCATAGGCCCTAGGGGAGAACCTAGTACTATTATTCTGCTAAGTGGATATAGTAAATAACTGTCCCCTAAACTCTTACCTTTATACCTAGAGACTAGTACAGTTCTCAAGCCTCATACCATACCTGCTTGAAGTGCAGGGATCATTGAAGAAGAGAGTAAGAAAAGATCGCAAGAGTCAGAGGTAGTGGAGGACTACAGCAATATAGTGTTTTCAGGACATGACTGGGATACTGTACACATAAACTCACAGAGGTTGTAATTTCATATACAAGACCTGCACAAAATTAAGCCAGTCAAAATTTCATTATGATTTGGGGAGATACTCATGAAGCCTTGCTATTAGATAAAGAATTATTGGCAATTGATGGCTGCTGAGGAGTCAGATAGTTTTCTTCAGGAATTTGGTCCCTTGATCGACTGCATTCCAGTGGATAGCCCTACACCCAAGTGCATACTGGCAACACTATATGTACTCAGTGGGTTTTAAATCAGTACACAAAGTCGGAGGGCAAAGGAGATGTGAGGGTATAGAAGGAGTTGGGGTGGATAAGGACTGGTCGTGGATTTGATAAAAACACATTACATTTATACATAAAATTCTCAAATAAATTTTAAAAAGAGAAATCTATTTGAAAACTACAATAACTGATAAGCATATATACTTAATGTAGGGTTTGAAACATATGTTGGAGAGAAAAATAAAACCAGGAAAGAAAGAATGCTAATTAAAAATGGAAAATATCCAAACAATTGGAGATTTCTGGACAAAGTAAAGGTGAAAAGAAGAGAAAAAGTAAGAAAATATTCTCAAACACTAATGCCCTCTAAGCTCTAAGAAAAGACCATTCTACTCAAGGGTCCAAATAGCTGTGAGAAAAATCCAACACTAGATGACCCTATGCTGAGACATATTATTAGAAAAATCTCAAAATAAATGATAAAGGAAGCCCTGAAAGCTTCCCAAGAAAGAACCAAGGTCATCAGAAAAAATAAAATAAAATAAAAAGATGCAACTTCATCTTTTCAAAAGCACCACTGGATGCGAACGATAGTGAAGGCCTTCTTTCAAGATTCTGAGTGACAGTGAGACTCAGTGCAGACCTTCCCTGATGTAGACAAGTGAAAACAAAGCAAATAAAGACAGTTGAAGCATCCCAGGATACTAGGCCAGGAGGACATGAGAGACCAGACTTCAGTCGCATCGTCTCAAAATAAACTTTCAAATCCATGAAAGCACACATCCTTTTCCTGGAAACGCCTCCAGGCCAAACTTGGTACATCTTTCTGTTCGCACGCTAAAAGATGTGGTTTTCATTTAAGCATAAAATTCTAGTCCTATGTATAGCCACCAGGGTCATCTTGTCACCAGGTCCTTTTGCCTCGAATTTCATTCCTTTTGCCCTCTGCCCTCCTTCTGAGAACTGTGTTGAGTCTCTCAATTACAACCCGCTGTGCGTGTTTTGTGAAGGAGGGCACAGGTACGACAGTCTGCATGGAGATCAAAGGACAACTTTCAGGTCAGGTTATCAGACTTCATGGCAAGCATCTTTTTTTATTGAGTCATGTTGGTAGCTCCTCCTTTTAAAAAAACACATATTTTTATTAATTACTTCAGAAATTCATACATTGTATTTTGATCATGTTCTTCTCGGTCTCTAACTCTTCCCAGATCCACCTCTCCATTTCATACCCACAGAACTTTGTGTCATCATTTTCTTTTTTAGCCCATCCAGTTCAATTAGTGCCACATGGACCTATCAACAGAGTAAAAGAGTGTGTTCTATCTAGCCGGGGTCACATTTAAACATTTATTTACTTTGAAGAGCCATGCCATGGTGCAGGATTCTTTTGCTCTAAAATCTATTTGAAATATATAATCCTGAATACATGTTATATATATATATATAAATTTGTGTCTCCCAAGTAGCAGCCATAATGAGCCCCAAATAAATTCTTTAATTTCTTAATCAATTTGTGCACCAGGTTCTCTTGACAGGGAATCGAGAAAATAAAGACATCTTCAATACACAAATACTCACGAATTATTGGCAACCCATTGTTCCATTTTCAGAAAATTTTAGAAAACATCTATGAGCACTATAAAATAAGACAATTATTAAAATTACCACAGAAGGCAAATGCAAGAACTCCTGAAACAAATGCTACATACTATTCAAAGAAAAATACTTCACACTGGAGGGGCAGGTTGGGGGAGTTCAAGAAAGAAAATTGCAGAAAAAAAAACAAAAAAAAAGTAATTGAACTGATCAATTATTTAACAGGCTTACCCAGATGGAAAATTGTAACTGGAAATACTTTCACAGAAGTGGGTAAGTAGTCTAATGAAATAGTGAAGTATTATTTTTAAGAGCTCACAAGAAAGAAAATAAAATTATAGACACTCTGTGTCACAGAAATTAATATGAAATTTTTAGTATTAGAGACACTAAGTAAGTTTTTATCCAACAATATGTGTAATTGTATTGAGATGATTACCAGAAGAGCTGTGAGCTAAAATATGCCTAGAATATAAAATGAAAAACAAGGAATAAAACCTAAAATGGGTAAGTCATCAAACAACATCCCAGTGTTACCACTTACAGCTATGACACTATATACAGAAAAACCTCTGAATATAAGGGCATTGTCACTTCTGGGGAGTTCTGATGCTGGGTGCTGACCAGGAATCTTTTTTTTTAAAATGATATCTCTAGAACCAATGACATTTTAAGAAAATGGTTTAAAATAAATTAATTTTGAGAGTTGGAGAAATGGTTTAACAGTTAAAAGCATGTACTCCTCTTGCAGAGGACCTAAGTTCAGTTCCCAGCACCAGGATCAGGCAGCTCCCAACTGCCTGTGACTTCAGTGCTTAAGATCTTAGACCATAATTTGGCCTCTGAAGGTACATAAACTCACATACACATACTCATGCACAGGTGTACACATATATACACAACAAAAATAATAGAATAAGCCAGGTGGTGGTGGCGCATGCCTTTAATCCCAGCACTCTGGAGGCAGAGGCAGGTGGATCTCAGTGTTTTCTAGGCCATCCTGGTCTACAGAGTGAGTTCCAGGACAACCAAGGCTACACAGAGAAACCCTGGTCAAATCCAAAACCTCCAAAAAATAATAGATAAAATAAAATAATAGAATAAGTTTTTAAAATTAATTTTTATAAGTGACTTTTTAATGGATATTCAGAAACCAGTAGAACTGAATATATGATAGAAGTGAGTGTGCTAAGTCCTGATGATGGGTTTGTTGACGTCACAGAAGCACAGGGCTGGCCTTAAGAGCAGCGCTGTCACTGGGGCGCCATGAAAGCTGAATGGCAGTAAATGGCAGATAAGACTGCAAGCTCCTCCAAGAAGCCTGCCTGAGAAGGGAAAGGATAGCAGGTTAATTCACTCATGACTGTAGGAGAAAGAGATCACTCCTGTTTTTCTAGGAATTCTAAACTATCATCACAAATTTAAAAGGGCAATCTGAAACAGGTTACCAATAATAAAACCTGTCTCCTCAATCCCGGCACATGGCTTCACTGTCCTTCCTGGTTGCCCTCCAGGCACCATCACTTTTGTTCCTCACCCTCTTTTCTGGTTTTTGTGATTTTTTTTCCAATGGACTGGATGAAAGACTTAATACTATTCAGTATAGAGACTGAAAATATTAGAAAACTTGATCAAAGTTTTATAATTACTTCACCTGAACATAAAACTATAGTCTTCTGCAAATTGGTTTAGAAAATGTTGGAAACTCAGTGACTGTTCAGAATATACGATGCTGGATTAAACTTTGCTTAACCAAGTAAGCCACCCATATCTTATCTTGGATAATGTATGCATAAATTAATATCTCTTAAATAATTTAATTAAGCAAATAAATTACACAACAGAGTAGCCATTGAAAGTTCAGTCACAGTTTGCTTTCCTTGCTGAAAAGGAGCAAAGGATTTCAGGCAGGTGGGGCAAAAGCTACTGAGTCTTTGTTGTGAAAAAAAATAATTAGTAGTGTCTGCTGTGGGATGTTCTGTATGGCAAATGTGTTGCTCTGATTGGTCAATAAATAAAACACTGATTGGCCAGTGGCTAGGCAGGAAGTATAGGCAGGACTAACAGAGAGGAGAAAAGGACAGGAAGGTGGAAGGAAACACAGCCAACCGCCGCCAGGACAAGCAGCATGTAAAGATGCCGGTAAGCCACGAGCCACGTGGCAAGGTATAGATTTATAGAAATGGATTAATTTAAGATATAAGGACAGTTAGCAAGAAGCCTGCCACGGCCATACAGTTTGTAAGCAATATAAGTCTCTGTGTTTCCTTGGTTGGGTCTGAGCGGCTGTGGGACTGGCAGGTGAGAGAGATTTGTCCTGACTGTGGACCAGGCAGGAAAACTCTAGCTACAAGTGTCCATCTATAATTAAGAAATCATATCACATTTTTCTTTTAATTAAAAAAAAATCTAGAGCTGGGTTTGGTAGCACACAATAGTAACATGATTAATTAGAAAACTGAGACAGGAGGACTACTACTTTGAGGGAAACCTGAAATACATCCTGTTCCCTGTTCGAGAAAGAAAAAACAAAAACAAAAGTGGAAGATAAACAAAAGTCTGGCATCAGCTGTTCAATCATAGGGACAGCTTAGAGAATAATATAAAAGACCATCCTAGTAATATTTTTAGTCAAAATTTATCCTTAGGGCTGTAAGCACTAGTAGCAAATAAAAATCCTTAAAATAACCACAACAGATGAACCCATAAACAAAATTCACCAAAATGTATGTGATTGATCACACCTACAGTAAGTGATACATGCATTTCTCTTTGAAGTGAATGAGGCACCGTCATGAACATGACAGTGTTCCCCCAGGGCTCCCCACAGTCCTGTCCCTTGGGCCTCCTCAGCCCTTTGTTCTCTCCCAGGCAGCTCTAAGAAATCAAACTGGAAGGGTTACAAGGGCATAAAGGGTGTCAAGAGGAGCAGCAACTAGATCTCACACCCCTTCTCTAGAGGCATCCTCTAAGCACCTGCTCCCAAGTCCCATAGGTAACACAACCATGGCAAAACCTTGCTAAGAAACGATGGGATGTTTATGCTCAACTCCAAGAGCAGGACTTTCATTGTAATAGATATTCATTTATTCAAAATGTGCCTAAGTGAATGTGGGATTTTTATTTCGCCCTCTTGAAAGAAAGATGGTTCAAGAAATAAGCAAGTCTGTCTATGGGGATATCACAGAACCTAAAAACAAAACAAACAAACATAAAACAAAGCTTGTATTAGTTAAGGGCTGTATTGCTTTAAGTGAATGACGTGTAAATTGACTGCTGTTCCAATGCTGCTGCATTGGTCTTGGGGTCATAGCTGGCTATCCACTTAAATTAGCAGGAGAGCAAATGGGGCAGTCTGTAATGCAGGTTTATTTCTGATCACTTCATGAAAAGCCACCAATGCCCTGGGAAAGACTTCCTTGGATGCTTTCACCTACATAATTCAAAATATCTTTCACTGCCTTCTTTCGCTTCATCTGGAATTGACAGCCTTCTGGACTCTTTCTCTTTGTAAGAGAGATTTTATTTTAATTTTATTTGTCCTATGGTAGAGGAGGAGACTGAGTCTTAGAAGATCACCCAGTTCTAGCCCCTGAATATGTGTATCTTCCCCAAATTCACATGATGTAACTCTAATTACTAAAAAAATAAAAAATTAAATAAATAAATAAATAAATAAATAAATAAATGAAATAAAAAAAGGTTCAGTGATAGGGCCTTTCAGAGATAAGTAGGACAAAGGGGTAGTCTGCAAACATGAAATTATCACCCCCAATAAGGGGACCAAAGTTACTCAGTGCTTCTCCTACCATCCGATGTAGTTGGTTGGGGTTTTTTTGTTTTGTTTTGTTTTGTTTTGTTTTTACTCTTTGGGGGCCCTCCAACCAGCTCCCAAATAAATACATGGGGACTTATTCTTACTTATGAATGACCGGCCTGAGCTTGGCTTATTTCTAGCCAGCTTTTCTAACTTAAATTATTCTGTTTCTCTTCTATATTTTGCCTCTGGGCTTTTTACCTTTCTTTATTCTATATGTCTTTCTTCCCTTCTTACTTCGTGGCTGGCTGTGTGGCTGGATGACTGGCCCTTGGCATCCTCCTGTCCTTCTCCTTTTCTCTTCTCTCAAGCCTAGATTTCTCCTCCTACTTATTCTCTCTGCCTGGCAGCCCCACCTATCCCTCTCCTGCCTAGCTATTGGTCATTCAGCTCTTTATTAGACCAATCAATCAGGTGTTTAAGACAGGCAAAATAACAGAGCTTTACAGAGTTAAACAAATGCAACATAAAAGAATACAACACATCTTTGCATCATTAAACAATATTCCACAGCATAAATGAATGCAACACATCTTAAAATAATGTTCCACAACAATACAAAAAAGTAAGAAGGTACCATGAATGGACACAGGCTCCCACCAAGTGTCAATCCACCTTGATGATAGACTACCCAGCCACTAGAATTATAATCATTTTTGTTAATTATATGATATTCAATTTATAATATTGTGTAAATATCCCTAATAGGATAAACCACCCTGCATCAGTTCCCTGTCTTAACAGCATTTCCATTATGTATTGGAGAATTGAACATCTCTTATGTTCTGCATTAAGGCAAAGCCCATATCAAAGTCTTTGCTCTCATTAGCTGGTGCTATAGTTAAGTCAGTAGGTCACTCTAATACTATATTGAATTTTGAATAAAGACTTTCACACATCTGAAAATGTCTTGCGTGCATTTATCCTAGCTTGTCTTCTAAGTTGCATGTTGATTATATTGGTATGATGTACGTACTCCAGAGCAACCTGGTTCCTATCCTGAGGTCTCTACTACACTAGCTGTGTAACCTTGGCAATTTACTCAATTCTCTATACCCTTGCTTCCTTAGCTATAAAGCAAGGCAATAATTACATACCTCACAGGACTACGATAAGAATTAATTGAGACAATCTCAGTGCTGAGGCAAGCTCATTATGCCTATTAAGTACCCAATAAACATTCTCCATTAAGCTTGGTTCACCAGCCCTTCAATAAATTTCTTTTGTGCTAAGTTTAGCCTTAGCTAGTTTTGTTTCTAAGAACACTGAACACTGTCTGATTTACCTATCATCTGTCATGTTCTTAGCTGAGGACTCCTGCCCCCGACTCAGCAGACCATGGACTAGCCAGACAAGCTTAAGTACCCATGTCAGTGAGTGGACACTCTTTGGTCACACTGACAACAGACTTCATTTTCACTTGTTCACTTTTCCTCAGCAAACCTTGAGTAAAGTAGATAAAACATCAGATTTCCATTGGAATACAAGAAAGAACCATTTTCTTAAGAAGATGATGAACATTTAAACTGAGAGCTTTATGAATTCTGTTTTAAATCAGCCCCTGTTAATTGATAGCTGACAAGGATGAAATCACATCAAATGCCTTGATCAGCCAGCTGAAACCATCTAAAGAGCAAAGTATTCAGTACCCATTACATGACTGACTGCTCCATGTGATCCTGTCAGTCCTCAGAGCAATGTTAGCCTAACTGGGTTAGTTTCCATGCTTAGAAAAAGCCTCTAAAAGTGTACAGGAACTGGCATAATAATTCCAGAGAAATTCAGTGACTTAACATACTACATAAAATATAAAGATTGCAAAACAATTACTAAAATAGAAAATTCACTTGGCCTTTCACTTAAGTTATTATTTATAACTTCAATATGAAATTGAAATAATTGTATGACCTTAAGAAAATATATAGAGTGTTTAAACACTCTACATACTGCAGACATCACTTGTGTGGTAATATTATGTTCCCCAAAATATTGTGCACCCTAATAAACTGGGGACAGAGAACAGAAGAGCCACTAGATACAGAGGCCAGAAAATGGTGGCACACCATTTAATTCTAGCATTCCGAAGGCAGAGATCCATCTGGATCTCTGTGAGTTCAAAGCCACACTGGAAACAGCCAGGCATGGTGACTCACGCCTTTAATCCCAGGAAGTGATGGCAGAAAGCAGAAAGGTATATAAGGCGTGAAAACCAGGAACTAGGGTTGGTTAAACTTTTAGGCTTTTGAGCAGCAGTTCAGCTGAGATTCATTTGGATGAGGACTCAGAGGCTTCCAGTTTGAGGAAACAGGATTAGCTGAGGAATTGGCGAGGTGAGGAAGCTGTGGCTTGTTCTGCTTCTCTGATCTTTCAGCTTTAATCCAATACCTGGCTCCAGGTTTGATTTTATTAATAAGACCTTTTAAGATTCGTGCTACATCTGGCGCCCAACGTTCATGTCATTGTTTACACCTCTATGAATCAGTGGTTTGGACTAGATTCTTCTAGTACTATTCCTAAGGTAATATGTGGCTAGTAGAAAATATCTATATGTTCTAACTCTGTTTCTGATAAGGTATCAAACTTCAGACACTTTCAAAATAATGCAGTGGTTAATCCATGTGCCCAAACAAAGAGGGTCTGGTTATTTGTATTTGTGTGTGTGTGTGTTTGTCTATTTGTTTGTTTGTTTGGTTGTTTTTTTGGTTTTTTTTTTTTGGTTTTTTGAGACAAGGTTTCTCTGTGTAGCTCTGAGCCTTTCCTGGAACTCATCTGAGAAGCTTCTATTTATAGTTGACTAGTAGGTGATGATTAACACAGAGACCCACCACTGGCCAAGGTTCAGAAAGTAAGAGACTGCATAATGCTCAGTCTTAAATGGAACATGTATACTGTGTCCTTTTCTCCCAAGGCTCAGGGATCATTCTGAATAATGGGGTAAGAAGAGTTCAAGAGCCAGACATGGTAGATGACTACAAAGAAACAGTATCTTCAGGACACAGCATGCCAGCTGCATATATGATCATAATAGTGTGACACCACACATTGTATGAAACACTCAAAGATCTAATTTAAAGAACAGATCAGCAATAATTTTAAAAACAAAGAATAAAGGTTGAAAAAAAAAAGAATTTTTATACCTCTTTCAAACTCAGTGTCCAGAAAACAATAGCCCATAGTTAATGTGGTCCATTGTGCCAACAGACTAAATGCACACACCTTCGCTGTGTTTTGAATGATTACAATTCAGCTGAATCCTACAAGCATAATTTTTATTTTTAT
>CABHPP010137653.1:0-38068 GCA_902168425.1 Peromyscus attwateri | reverse complement strand
TAAAATTGAATTATATTGTAAAATAAAATAAAATAAATTAAAAAAAAATAGTGTTCTGGTAAGGGGAAAATCTATTTTTTTCCAATGGGTTGTCACTGGGTAATATATCAACCACACTCTAGGGCAGACCATAGGAATAGTTAGACAAAACAAAATGGACTCCATATTTAGTTTTTTGGGTGGAGAGGTGTGCACATGCTTTTTGTATTGCTTTGCCATCTTTTGAATTATTGGATTTTGTTTGTTTTGATTTTTGACTTTTTTTGTTTTTGTTATTTTGAAAGAGAAAGAACATACAGTTGGGGTGATGGAGAGATGAGGAAATCTGGGAGGATTTGGGAGAGGGGAGAAGATGAACAAAATACATGGTATGCAAAGCATTTTAAATAAAAGTACTGTCATAGACATAAGACAAATGAGTTGAGAAATAGAATCAGTAATGTGGTATCTATGCATCACCAATTTTGAATCTCTGTTGCTTTTAATGTATAGCAATAGACCAAGCCTCCTAGAGAATCATGCTAGTTGAATCAGCCTTGAAGATTTCATATTACTTAATTTACACTTCTGTTGTTGATCAGCTCCACTGAATTGAGTAGATAATTTTTGTTTGTTTATTGTTACTGTTGTTAGCAAGCAGTCCTGATATGGAATTCATTCTGAATTCTTGATGTATTTTTTTTATGTCTCTGTTTATTATGAGTTGATATGAAGGCTTACCTTGAGAAGGAAATCTTCCTTTGGGATGGTTGTTAGGTATAGAGGTGGGTATATTTATGTCACCAATTATAAACATAATACAGAAATACAATAATGAAAGTTCAACTACACAGTTATTGATATTAATTGATTCTAAAATGGTACCTAGGTTAAAATAAACTCTCATAAATTTTTAATTTCATATTTGCTTCCTTGCTGTGGAAGTGTTAAATAGATTCAGCATGAAAGAAATTTTTCTGATATTTTTCTCAGTAGACATCCTTACATGCATACGAAATGACCTGACGTGCAAATTCATATGGGAATATTAAAATGTTCTTATATCTTAAATAATTGGCAAGTTTATACCAGCTGTATAGACAACTCTATTGAAATGATTCGTGAATTCGTGATATCTCTCTCTCTCTCTCTCTCTCTCTCTTTTTTCGAGACAGGGTTTCTTTACAAAGTTTTGGTGCCTGTCCTAGATCTCACTCTGTAGACAGGCTGGCCTCGAACTCACAGAGATCCACCTGGCTCTGCCTCCCAAGTGGGATTAAAGGTGTGCGCCACCACCACCCGACTTTGTGATCTCTTCTTATGGTCATTCTGGGTAATAGATCTGTGCTGTGGAATGTTTTTCTGTATGCTGTGAATATGTGTTTCTCTGATTGGCTGGTAAGTAAAACACTGATTGGCCAGTAGCCAGACAGGAAGTATAGGTGGGGCAAGTAAATGAGGAGAATTCTGGGAAGAGGAAGAACAGAGGGAGGAGTCACCAGCCAGACACAGAGGAAGCAAGATGACAGGCAGAACTGAGAAAAGGTACCAAGCCACATGGCTGAACATAGATAAGAATTATGGGTTAATTTAAGTTTAAGAGCCAGTCAGTAATAAGCCTGAGCTAGTGGCCATAACTTTCACAATTAACATAAGCCTCTGTGTGTTTATTTGGGTCTGAGTGGGGGTGGACCAGGCAGGACACAAGAAAACTTCCAACTACAGACCTGACTGTAGAAATAGCTTTGATTTTTTTTTGTGAAGGTGGCTATAAGACACTTTATTCTACTGTTATACTAGAACTAAGACCTATTTTTCATTAATGAAGAACTTTACACCTTTTCTTTCTTCTTGTATTTTCAGGATTTGATGTTTCTGATTATCTCAATTCTCCTAGATAAAATATCCCCTTCTCTTTCTCCTCTTCCTCTTTTTCTGCTTTAAAAAAGGTCTCACTATGTATCCCTGGCTGGCCTGGAAATAGAAGAAGAGGCTGGCCTAAAATTAAACTGTCCATTGAGTGATGGAAGTACACACCACCATATCCCGCATAGATGAAATACTTTTACTAAACATATTTATATAACAACTTGTGTGATTGGATTAAACAGGATAAAACTTTGAATTATTTGAAAATATTTTGAAGTTGATGGAAAAATACCACACATAATTAATACAATTCAAACAATTTAAATTTCCATTCAATTTCTAAACCTTTCTTTATAGGGAACATTTTTATTTTTCTTTATAGCCTTTTTTTTAAAGCAGTTTGCAGTATAGCTTTAGAAGTATCCTTTTTTGTGTGTTGACTTTGATGTTTAATTATTACAAAACAGACAAGATACAATTTAATTTTGTTGATTTCTCTTGAATTGTTTATCTCCTAATTTCATTTAGTTCAATTATCCTATTTCTTGTATTAGTTAAAATACAGAATTTATATTATTGTCTCTATTTTGGGAGATATGTTTTATCACTTAATTTGAAAATGCTTTGGGTACTCTAATGCTTTTATAATCTTTAATTTAAATTATACTTAATATGTGAAGGATATGAGAGTTAAGCCAGTTAGTATTATTTTAATGCTCTAAAAAGATAGATGATTCATTTCTCTGTGAAATATATTTTTATTGATTATTTCAGAATGTTACACAATGCACCCCCTCATCCCAACTTATGTCCCCTTTAAAAAAAAAAACTAGCTATCTGGGACCATCCACTGGATCTTGGTGGACCTACCAGCGACCTATCCTTAAAGAAAACTTACCTTCTCTCTCCCAGTAACTATTGACTGTTAAAAGCTCATGATGAGTAAGAGTAAAGGGAGTTGCTTTGTTGAACCCTTCCCTCTCATGCTAAGATGTCATATTTAGGCAGCCATAGCTACTGTAAGTTCATAAATGATGTGGTCCTGCCATGATCAGAGGATACTGAGTCCAACTTCCAGGACCTATGATTCTTAATTTTTTTTGTGTGTCTGATTATCCCTGAGCCTTGAGGGGGGTGACACAGAAGTCCTATTTGTGGCTGAATAGTTGACTGACTCTTACTCTGTTCACATTGATCAGCCATGAGTGTCTATATTAACCATCATCTATTGCACAAAGAAACCTTTCTGTAGAGGACTGAAAGCTAATCTAAAAGCATAGATACATGAATTTAGAAGGCAGTTTGGAACCATGTCCCAGATAACTCATTTTATCCTATATTAAATATTTCACAAAACTGAAAAAAATCTGGAGCTGTTAGGCCTCCAGCAAAATCTGACCTACTATCTATAAATAAATATTACCAAGTCCACATTCACATTTGACCATCTGTTGTTCTTAGAGTCATATTTATTATAAGATTGGATCTCTTTGTGTTTACTAAGTCCCTCCTGGGCTATATTGCTCTTTAAGGCATATTTACTGGCATTCTATTGAATATTTTCTTATTTACTTTATTTATTTATTGTATATGTATGTGCAGGTCAGAGAACAGCTTTTGGGAGTCTCTTTCCACCATACAGTTTCTGGTGATTGAACTCTGTCAGTTATGGTGGCAAGCACAGCTATCTGTTGAGACATCTCGCTAGTCCCATTGTATTCACTTTCTTATGATTCACTATAATGACCTATTTAGGTCACATGCCTAAATAAAACCAGGCACCACGCATCTAGAAATGAAATATATTAACTTTGCCTAGAGTCATGAACTGAGTCTCTGGTACTGTTTCTTCAGAACTCTATAACTACCTATATCCATCATCTGTTACTGTACAAACCAATCCCTCAGAACTTGGTGGCTTGCAACAACCACATTTATTATTTCAGTTTCTGTGAGTTAGGCTACAAGGGATTTCCTTGTTGAGTCCTTATACCCGGGGCTTCTCAAAAGCTTCAAACAGACTTTGGCTGGTACCACAGTAATTGCAGCCTCAACTGGGAATCTATTTTCAAGCTCTTTCTGGTGGTTGCTGGCAGAGGTCAGCTACTTGCAGAGTATTGGAATGGTGGGCCTCGATTCTTGGTAGCAATTGGCTGAAGTCCTCTTTCCGTTTCTTTCCACATGTGTCCTCACAATATGGATCTTTGTATTATTAAGATTCGGAGTAAAGAAGGCAATACGGAAAGGATGCCAGCAAAAGCAAATTCACATTTTCAAAAATAATCTGATCATAGAAGCTCCATTCATCCTTTCTTAGATATTCTATTTATTAAAAGTAAGGAGCTATCCAGCTTCCATATAAAAAGCTGGGATCACCAGGGGCCATGTTAGTAGCTGTCTACCTCACTTCCGCAGCTCCTTTGGGCTGACTAAACCATTCAGATGTTTTTGTGCTAGGCAAATACGATTTGAAGGTGTGACTTCTGAGATTTATTCTGTTTTTTTGTAGTTAGAATATCAGCTACATGGTGTCCTATGGATTAAAGCATCTCTCCTTTCCATTATTCACTGAAATAGTATCAATGGCAGCAGAACTACAAAGTTCTGGAGGCAGTAGGCTTAAAAAATGGATTTTGTTTTATTTAGTTGCTTTTAATTGCTAATTGTAGATACCCAAAGGCCTTGAAATTGATCCCAGGTAAATATCCAGAAAATTGAACATGTTCCTTTTAATCAGTTTAGGGCATGCAATTTTCAGCAGAATAAATGACTTGCTAATGAAATAGCCAGGCTTGACTTTCAGTGGTCACCTGCTGACTCTGGTGACAGAGATAAGGGCTGTATTATGAACAGCTGAAGTGTAAAACCTATATCAGTATTAAAGAACTGCAGGAAAAAAAAAAGTTTGAATCCTGTAAATCTCACAGTCAGATCAAAAGGAAATCTTTTCAAAATTTTATCCATACAAAAATATGCAATACATTTCTGCAGTCAGTTTAATTTCTCATGTGCATTGTCTTATTTTGTTGTAGCTGTTTTTCTGAGGTGTGTGTGTGGGGGGGAGAATTCAGGTATTTAAACTCCTCAAATTAAAGAGAAAATCCAGTATATTAGGAAAGTTCCGTAGCACTCTTGAGAACAATGAAATGGCTTTGTAGAAACATTGCATCTGAGTGGATGAAACAGCTGCTCTGAAAGCTGTCAGCTCTGATCCTCGCTTTAGCTCTGATTTCCACTGTGACTTGGACAATAACATGCAGTATCTGTGCATATACACCTCTCTCTCATTTATAAAAGGAAGACACTAAAGCATCCATCCTGCTTACCTTAGCTTATGACATCCATCTAAGTCAAATATGAATTATTGTCCCATCCTTTCCAATGCACTGGTATTTAAAAGAAACTTTTTCCACTGAGAATATTCAGAATATCCAGACAGTGAATATTTTAGACTAAAATTTTATGTAGACAAGAATTTTCAACATCATAATGGTGGGTTACTTTCAGTAGTACTAAGCCTTGATTGTGCATAAGGCTGTATTTTTCAAATTCTGTATACCAGCTTATAACTTTCTATGATGAAAGAGAAAAATGTCAATGATATAAAGGCAATTCAAACTAGAGAATTTTACACTTATGAGAGGGTTAGAATTCAGGAGCCATGAGACAGGCAGGTTTTAACAGCTAGGGTGATGAAGGAAGGCTTCGAAATGGATTTGGTGGGTGATTAGAGGAATAGATAGGATTTTAAATTGTGGAGGTGATGGATCAGAACTTTTACTTCGAGAAGAAATGGTCAAAATGTGGCTGAGAGAAATGTATGAGCTTTCTGCAGAGGGAGAGGGCTCAGTGTGAGTCACCTTGTATGTAAGTCACATCTAGCAAAACATTCCTGTTTTAAGTTAGTAAGTGGGATTGGAGTCAAAATGTGGAGAAGCTTGGAGGTCAGAGGAAGGAATTTTCATGGAACTTTGTGCATTATGAATAATTATTAGGGCTTCTCAGTTCCATAATTATTGAGGGAGAGGCTAAGTTAGGAAGCAGATTCAATAGTCTAGAAGTAGTCTGCTACATTGAGTTTGGTCTTCCCTACAACCAGCTGCTTAGTAAAAAATTAAATGACCAGGCCTGAAAAGAACTCCCAGCTTTAAGGAGGTGACATCACCCTATATTATTTTCTCATTAAATTTTTTGTAGTAGATCATTTCTAGCACATGGGCTCAGACACACACACACAGAGACACACACACACACACACACACACACACACACACACACACATGAACACACATACACACATCTTCCTTTTGGTAAAATTCAGTTATTTATAAAGAAAAGGTAATTTTGTGTATTCTTGCTTTTAACACTACCCCTCAATTTTCTAGTAAGAACTCTTGTTTTTGCAGACAACAGTAGACTGCCCTTCTCCCTCCCTCCCTCCCTCCCTCCCTCCCTCCCTTCCCCCCTTCCTCCTTTCCTTCCAGGTGTCTCCTATACTAGGTATGACTGTTCTTGCAGATGCTTAGCAAACTTTGTGTGTCCTTATCTATAACCAAACCTGAATGTTCCTCTTCTCCTTGTCTTGGAAGTGTGTTTTTTATTTTTGTTCCCCCACCTTTTGTGGGGAAAGATGCAGGATCCCACACTCTAGCTCATGCTGTCCTGAACATACTACATAGCCTAGCTGGCTTCACATTTGTAATCCTTCTGCCTCATACTCCTGGGGGCAGAAATTCCAGGAGTGAACTCAGATACCTATCTTTTAGCAGCTTAATTTTATGTGTAGTAGAAATATACATAAGAAAATATAACACTCTTATTCTTTTAAGAAATGGTTACAGAAAGCCAAGGTGTCTTGTACAAAAGGAACAACATACTCCTATGTGAACAGTGCTTATTTGGATGCTCCAATCTATGTGTATTTTTATATCTAAAGTTTGGATATGAATACAGATTTCAACAGTTAAAGTTATTATCCTTAAGAATCACTTAGGCAGCATGAAACTTCGCTATGAAAAGCTCAGTTCATTTGTTGTTGATCAAAATGTGTCTGTGAGTCAATGGTCTTCTGAGGTTGTCCTAGTAACTTTCAACTGTTGTGATCAAATACCATGACCAAGGCAATTTATAAAAGTGTTTAATTTCAGTTTATGGTTTCTGGGGGTTAGAATCCATGTTGTCAGAGCAAAAGCATGGTGGCAGGAAATAGCTGAGAGCTCATATCTTAATCCTCAAGTAGGAGATGGGATTAGGGGAGGGAGAGAGGGGAGGGAGGGAAGGATGAGAGAGAGAGAGAGAGAGAGAGAAAATAATATCAATCTTTTGAAGCCTCAAATCTTTCCCCACAGTGAAACACCTCATCCAACAAGACTTTACCTCCTCATTCTTTACAAACAGCTTTACCAACTGGGGACCAATATTCAAATATACAAGCTTATGGTGCCCATTCTCCCTCAAACCTCCACATATATTGGGCTTCTTCCATTACAGCTGCATTTTGAACTCCTTCCCATGTATTCATCAGCGTGGAATTGTGTAATTTATCAGGCATTTAGGAGGCATCTCATTGCTCATGCCACACATAGAACTTCTAATATCTTCAGGAATAGGTAAGTGTGATAAATTACATTATGTTGTTAAATATTACCCACCTGAAAGAATGATTCCTTATCTCAGAAGTGTTCAGCTTCTCCATATGACATTACTTGGTGTCTTGCTGTGGAGAGACACCATGATCATGGCAACTCTTATAAAGGTAAACATTTAATTGGGGTGGCTTGCTTAAATTCAGAGGTTGAATTCATTATCATCATGGTGTCAAGCATGGCAATGTGCAGGTAGATAAGCTGGCAAAGTAGCTGAGAGTTCTACATCTTACAGGCAACATGAAATGTTCTGAAAGTCACGCTGAAGGAAACTTGAGCAAAAAAGACCTCAAAGCCCTCCCCCTCAGTGACACACTTCCTCCAACAAGACTACATCTGCTTCAAAAAGGCCACACCTCCCAATAGTACCATTCTCTACGAGCTTCTGGGAACCAATTGCATTCAAGCTACCACATTCGGCTAGGACCAATGAAATGAGAAAGAAAAATGATAATATTTGTCACAGCTAATACACCACTTTATGGAGTTACTGTGGATTTTGTAAATTGATCAGTTTAAGGATGATACTTTATGCCTATGGAGAAGGAGATGAAGACATGAAGGTCTAGGAGGCAATTACTTTTTATTATTATTATTATTATTATTATTATTATTATTATTATTTGCAGAGAAGCTGTGTTTATGTAAACATGTATCCAGGGGTTCATGTGCATATATTTGAGTGGGTGTGGAAGCCAGAGACCAACATCTGGTGTCTTCCTTAATCGCTCTCCACCTTAATTTTAGAGATGGGCTTTCTCCTTTAATTAGAGGTCAGAAAGTGGGCTGGCTGGCCAGTGATGTCTGGGAATTTACCTGTATCCACCTTCTTTGCACTGGGCTGATAGGCACATACCATTACACACAATTCTTAATATGGGTACGGAGAATATGAATTCAGATCTTCATGCCTGTATAGAAAGCATTTTATTGACAGAGCCATCCCTTAATCTCCTAGAAGGAGATTTTAAGGTACAGAGAAATCATTAATACAGCTGAGAAGCCCAGAAAGGGAAGCTTTCACGGTGGTCTTCTGCACATCGACATCTATACTACACATCTGCTGGTGATCATGCTACAGCTATTGATCAGCAGGCTGACATTCAGGAAGGATAATTAAACACAGAACAAATAAGAACAAGAAACCAGACCGTACTCCTTATTCTGTTTACCACATTGTCGTATTTTCACTTCTAGAGAGTAAATGGCTCCTGATACATTTCTGCCAGATCCTTTTCCAAGCTAATGAGAGTATGGAACTTTAGAGGTAAATTCATTCTATAAAAGGGTTCCCTGGCTGCAGCATTCATGGTCTACACTACTGTGCATGTCTCCGCTGGCATCAGCCACGCTAGGAGGAGTATTCCTTTAACCATGGAGCAAAATGAATAATACGTGGTGTGGAGCCTCCGCTGGAGCAGTGCCTCAGCAAATTCTCATCTCTTACATAACATGAACAAGAAGTAAATATTTGGTGTAGTAAGCCACTGAGATGCTGAAGTTGTGCCTGTGTGTACTACAGTCACAGGGGAACTGATTCTGCGAGTGAACAGCTGCCCAACCCCAAAGACACAGATACATGTTCTTTGTTTTGTTTTTTGGTTAGGGTTGAAACAGGAATTCAGGGAAAGAGTGACCTGTGTTTTCCATGTTCAAAATGTTCTGTAAAATGCCATAATGGATAACTTGGAAGAGACATGATGGCATTATAAATCGAGGTTAGGGCGAAACATTTTATAAAAGAATGCCACCAGCATGAGCTAGTTGTTATCAGCTGCATTTAATAAGGTTTTAGGAGAAAGACAGGGATTCATAAAAGAATTGTCATTTTAAAATAAAAGAGGAGGAAGAAAATGGAAAAAATATGAGACCTGCATATTAGGGAATGGAACTTTTCTCTTACACTGAAAAGAAGATAATACATTTTGTAAATTTTATTAACATTATGATTAAGACAGTTTTTTGAGCAAAATGACCCCCCCCAATATTGTGATATTGCTACTCTTTTAAATGTTTTGATTAGATGAATGTGGTCCCCAGAAATATTTGTTGAGTAAAACAAAATTGTTAAGGCAAAGAAAATATTGCCAAGGAAGCTTAAATAAAATAATTAATTTGAGAAAGTTATATCTCACAAATTACTGCAGTTGTATTACTTAGCTTTCTAGGGTGTGTCTAGCTAAAAGTAACATTAGTCTGAATTAAAACTTGACTGTAGATAAAGTGTTCAATAATTTTTCAAGTTCATGATAAGGTTTTCCAAGTTGGTCACCATTCATCTGGAAGAAAAAACAATTCTAAATATGTAGTAACCTTATGGCAGAGCTACGAAAGGCATTAAAAAATCCAGATAGAAATATGTGAGGACAGATAAAAATTTACAGACATTCTCATCTCCTCTCTTCCAGTAACAGATTGAGCAGTAAGTATATCACAAATCTCTGCTGCTGTGATCTACATAGGTCTTTCAAGACAACTGACCAATTTGGCATTTAACAAAAGTGCCAAGCAAGGACATACTAATCTGTGTTTTTCAGTTCAAAGAAAACACTCAGCAAGATAAAAAAAAAATGTGTCATTTAATAAACTAATGCTGGATAACTTTCAAAACAATGAGGTCTCATTGAATACCTTTTGACCAGAATGAAACAATTTAGAGGCCGAAACCTTAAATTTTTAGAATATCTACTGATACTTGAAAAAATAAAACCCACACACATTTTAGTAATTCATGTATAAAAGCAGAAATCACTAAGCATATTAATATGTAATATCATTTCAAGATTTGTAAGAACAAAAATATCAAAAATGTGTGTGTGTGTGTGCATGTGTGCATGTGGTGTGTGTGTGTGTGTGTGTGCTTACACATCCATATACATGTGAGCATATATATGTATATATATATCACATATGTCTGTATGCATATGAAATATATAAACATCTTTTGAATACCTAAATTTATTATGTCATTTTCAAGAATATACATTGATTTATCTCCAAATGTTTGAAAGAAGTTTGTTATACTAAACAAATTCTTATTACATAGAAAAAAATAGTACAAGAGTTTCAGTAGTGATTCTAAGATTTTGAAAAGAATTATGCCAATCCAACATCAATTATTTTAGCAGACTGGAGAGATTGTACAGCAGCTAAGAGATATTGCTGCTCTTACTGAGGACTTGCGTTAGGTTACCAGCACCAATAAAACAGTTCACAACCATCCCTAATTCCAGGTACAACATATCCAATGCCTCTCTGATTTCTGCAGGTACCAGGCATGCTTGTGGTGCATATACATGTAAGTAAAATACTCATATACATACAATAAAATAACTAAATCTTAATAGAAAACAGAGTGGGTGATTTTTCAATTTTTTACTGAGGCCACATAATAGCAAATAAATTGATAAAGACCTAACAAGAACATTACAATCTTTTTCATAAACACAGAGTCAAAATATCTCAAGAAAATACTTGAAAAAGATTGACAAACTGTGATCAAATTAACAAAACATGAAATTATAGATGATCAATATAGTACCATGAGTGCAAATTCGGCTTAACTTTAAATTCAAACCATGCAACCAGTCACATCAAGTAGGTAATCATGGGTAATCATAATAATCATATTACATATATGTTTCAAAACTTAATTATCTTTCTATGGTAGAAGTCCCATACCTTACAAATAAAAGTAAATCTGTCATGTTTGATAAAGAATATCTGCAAATATTATTCAATAAGACGGTATTTAATGCAAGAACTATTAAACATGTTCTAGTTAGTATTTAGCAAAGGCCCTCGGTGTTTTGAGAAACAAAGAACAAAGACATAAAGAAATTAAAATGGAAGAATCAAATCTTTCCATATGAATAGACATTTTCTATGCAGATTAAATACGTAGGATATCAAATCATCAAGAAATTACTATTACACAAATGAATTTATCAAATCATAAGAATAGAAGATCATTACTTATATGTATGTTATATGGACAAAGTATTTTACACATTACAACCAAGAAACAGAGTTTAATATATGATGTTGCCACCAAAATGTTACAATATAGTGTATGAAATAATTTTAACTTAAAAGTGATAAATACAATTAGATTGAGTTAAGTGTGTTCAGACTTCTAAACAGAAAACTCTGAAGTACTTCTTAGAGAGATGAAAGCCAATTGAACTAAATGAAGAGATCCATTAAACTGGTAAACAACACTATCAATACATACAATGCTCAAAACACAGCTGGTGATTTGAGCATATTGATGAAAATTCCATCAGGCTCTTTTTGTTCCTTTGGTAGAAATTGAAAAGATAAGTTGACATGAAATTACCAAGCACCTAGAATGGCTAAAACAACTTTTAGAAGGAAAAATTATTGTATCTAAAGAACTAAGAAGTAAAGAAAAGAGTGCTGCCACACATGATTGCAGAGTTGAACACAGTTTAGCCTGGGCTTCATGGAAGACAGTAGATGTGTGGAGAAGAAGTATGTAATTGAAAGCACAGGATGTTTAGTGATCAGCAAAACTGTAAATTGGAGCCAAAAGGTAACACTATCACATATACAGCAAATGACTAAATTACAAAAAGAATTGGTGAGAATTTTGAGTTATGGGAGCTGCTTTAAACTGGTAGTGGGGTCCAATATGGCACAATTGGTAGCAATTTGCCAACTTCTGATAAAATACTACACTTCCTCCTTAAGGTATTATACAACACAAAAGCAGAGCAAATGCTAGAATGATCATAGGATTTTACTCCCATTATTTAGGCTATATTGTATATTATTTTCAATAATCAAACTTTAAAAGACTGTGGATTTTAATTAACAAAGTAGTTGATAAATTCTCTTGTATTCCATACAGTGGAATTGCATTCAGCACCAACTAGGCAATGAGGAGCCAATACCTTGTAAAGAAATGTAATAAAATGAATGAAGCCCTAAACTATGCATAAGGGAGTGAGAGAATCTAGATACAAAGACTACATATCATATGATAAGGGCTGCCAAACTTCTTCTGTAATGTAAATATTTTAGATTTTATAAGCCATATGGTCTTGGCCATAATTAGTTAACTGCCATTTTAGCATGTAATCAGACAGATAAAACACCAATGAGTTTCACTGTGTTCCAATAAAGTTTTATCTATGAAAATAAATGCCAAGTTGGCTTTGACCCCCAAGTTATAGTGCCAACCTCTGCTGTATGATGCTGCTAATAAGTTCTAGAAAAGAAGAAACAAATTTACAGGAATGGAATTGAAGGTAAAAATGATCTGGGATGCAAGTAAGCAGTAGTTTGCTTATTGTGGGGCAGGAAAGAGATTTAGTATAAAATATATCTAGATTTGTAACTGGAGTTGGCAATTATGCATGGTATACCTTTGGCAGAACTCACCTTTCTATTATAAGAGTGTGTACAGGTATGGAGAGAAAAAACATCTTAGTGTACATGAAGGTCATTAACATTGATGTAGCATTGCTGGAGGTACAGGACATGGAAAGTCGGGTGTAACTTAGAAAGACTAAAGAACTGGCCATTTGTTTTGGAATATATGAATAAGGGGGTAGTATACATTATATACCACAATATAGTATCTGCAGCATGTTATATAATGAACATTTTGTTTATTTATGTTTAACTATAGATTTCTCATTCAGTTGCACTTGTCAACAGATAGTAAATTAGGATGTACAGTTAGTTTCTAGATGATCCAAAATGATTTTATAAAGGATAAATGATATAAAATTCAATTTGTAATTATAAGTTAATCATTTACTTCAAACTTATTGATGTTGGCATGGAAATCACCACAATTTGACATTAAAATCTCTTGAATGCATCACTATCAGGCTAATGAGTTCCTGTCCTTCGGATGTTGTGAATGTTCTCACCTAAGATTAGAGTGCCCTTTTCAAAAAGACCAGTTGAAAAATGTTGCTGTGTCAAAAAGTGCCAAAAAGCTAGATCCCTGAAAATCCAGAGGCAAAAGCATGTGTGATGGTGGAGTGATGGGACTGGCCTGATTTGGGGATGCTTGGTATGTTAGGGTTAGGTTAAGCCAAATATGAAACTATGCTGCCCTGCAGAAAATGCAAGCATCCTTCAAGAGGAATTATGTGACCCTCACGATAACAAGTTCCCTTAAAGTTGCCTGAATCAAAAGCACTTGATGGGCCTAAGGGAGTCAGGTCCATTAGCATTTACATAAGGGAAACAGAGGCTGGACTAGGGAGTCTCACCCTTTTCTTCCTGTAGGGTGTCTGATAAATTTTGGAACCTGGTTTCTTTGATAGGACTTCAATATGCTCACACATCCTATAGTTTCAAGTCCCCATTATAAACTTATAGGGTGATTCCCTTCTATTCCTGGGAATAGATCATCTGTCAGTCTGTGCTGGATGGGTGTTACTTCACATGAGGTTTCTGAGTCCACCCAAGGCCAGCAGTCATCCCTCTTTCTCAAAATACAGTTGAAAACCCTTATGAAATAGAGTTTTCTAAGGCAGTGCACAGCCTGAAACCCACTGTTTTATACAACATAGAGTAACTTTGAGTAGCAAATAGCCTGACCTCAACAGAACCTTTTCTTGGTTATGTTGGGGGAGAAGAACAATAAGAAAATGTTAATTTTAAATGTTATAATCCATTTTTAAGGTCTCATATTTTTCCTCTGAAATAAAAGTTAGATAAATTTGATAAATATGAGCACAAAAATTTAATGGGGTACCTTTAATATTAACATTGGGAATATTTTAAATAAAATATATGTCTGTCCCTTTAGTCTGTTAGTAGCAAAAATCAATAACTCAATACATGTTTGTGTGATAACGAAAAATGATGTTTAAAATCTCATTTATTTTTTCCTGTAAATGCGTTTGTGTAATATATTTGTGATTAAGCTGAATAAATGTAAAAATATACTGTCTATGAAACTGTTTTAACTAGGGCTGGAGAGATGGCTCAGTGGTTTAGAGCACTTGACTGCTCTTCCAGAGGTCCAGAGTTCAATTCCCAGCAACCACATGGTGGCTCACAATCATCTATAATGGGATCAGATTCCTCCTGACAGAGCACCTCATATATATGAATAAATAAATCTTTAAAAAATTGTCTTAACTAATATTATCCCCCATAGAAAACATTAGTATAATTTCAATGACATTTGAATAATTTAAATCTTTTCTAGTTGAATTTTGATTATGTTTAGGGTCATATTTTATAATGGCAATAATTATTTACTATTTTCTTTGGAGAGAGTGTGGAATCTAAACTCAAGAAATAGCAAAGGTGACTTTGAATCTCCGACAAGAATATCCCTACCCACTAAAATGCAGTACTCATGGAAGGTTTTCATGATCCTCAGTGCTGCTGATCTATGGAGTGCACATGTGTTTTCCTGTTTGTTTCCCTACATTTTGGCCAGAGCAGAAAAACTCTTCTCATAGGCATACCATTAGAATTTGAGTTTATTCGGGAACCAGTATTTTTTTATTATTGTCAACTTTAATAAAGCTTGGATAGTAATAGGGTAAGATAATAATAATATACATATCAATAATTAAGTCATACATGAAGACTCTGAAATTATTTTAAAGCACTTCCTTTGACATGATTCCTGAATTCTCTGTAAGTAAATCACAGAGAAGATTTAATACATGACCTATGCTCCATTTTTGTAACTAGTTTGATTTGAAATTTGAGTGAAATACCAGTTTTCATTCTTTCTTGTCTTCCTCCTCCTCCTCCTCCTCCTCCTCCTCCTCCTCCTCCTCCTCCCTCTTCCTCCTTTTTGTCTTCCTCTTTCTTCTTCTCTGCCTGGAATTTGAAAGGCATATTCTATGGGGAGATTAGAGCAACCAACACTTTAAAATGAGCACATTTAATCAAACATGTGACATTGGTCATCTTTTAGTGATAATGTATAGGTATCATGAGAAGGAATTTCCTGTATTTTCATTTTCATTGTATTTATCAAGCCTTTTTAGAAAAAAAAAAAACCTTAAATATAGAGGCAGAAATTGTTTTAAATAGTGTAATAAAATAGAGTAACATAATCCAATGGCATGAAAGGACATTGTTTAATTGAATGCATTGAGTTCTGGAAGGAGTTATTGCTACACGTGATGATTGGGAAAATTTTTATCAACTGCCGTTCTCTCCCTGACTATAAAAGTTCATTTTAAAGTGCCAGATTGCAAGTTTTCTTCACAGCAGACAAAAAGAATGAGAAAATATGAAATTGACTTGGCTTTGTGAAATAATGTCCATTTTGATTTTTGTAATAAATACAATTTCCATGTATGCCTTTTGAGGAATAATTTCCAATGGGATTCCATTGTGTAGGCATGTGCAAACTGAAATACTTAATCACACATGGCTAATCAAATTATGGTTGTTAATCTCTCATGAAGTGCCACAAGTCTGCACCTGGAATCAATTATTTCTGTTCCTGCTCTAAGACAGGTTACACACATGACACTCAGTCTTGAGCATGAAACAGAATAATGTGGTGGGATTATTAATGCAAGGATGTGCAAGTCTACCCCACACTAACTAATTTAGTAGATATTAGGTAACGTCCAACATCTTGATGTTCTAAAGTTGTTGGGTGGTATTGATTATGTTCTAAACTTTTGCTTTATATGGTGTTAAGAACATTTGCTACCTGCTTCTTCATCTCTTTAAAAAATGAAGATGCCTATTTCTCAAACTGATGTGTTCTTTTTTTCATGATTAGTGTATGTGAGAATCCCAGTAAAGAAGATACCGAATGGAATGGCCACTCTGCTAGGGGCGCAGTTTTATAGTGAAGAAAAGAGAAAACAAATATCCAGAGGCATCTGTAAGAGCACACAACCAAGAGAGAAAGTAGACTGGCCATTGCCGGGGCTAGGGAAGTGGGAGAGTGGGAAAGAATAAGGAGATAGCAAGAGATAGAGAAGAGCAAAAGAAGAGAGAACAGTGAATGCAGAGAACAGAGCAAGTGGATGGAAAGAGAGAAAAGAGTAAAAGGAGCAGGTCAAGGAGGATGAGTAGCTGTGGAGACAAGTGCCTGGTGAGATGGAGGAGGTTTAGGGTGAGGGAGGAGGTGAGAAGGGCCAAGGAGGGGGTTTTGCTGTGTATAACAAGAACTTGTGAGTAAAGACTGAAGAGCCTGGAGGTCAGCATTGACTTTGCTATGCAACCACAGGTGCAAGTCAGTGGAGAACCAAATATCCCTTCTGCCAGAGGCAAGGAAAATGATTCCTTTTGAGGACCGAAAAAAAAACCCCAAAACAAACAAACAAACAAACAAAAAACTCATTTCACGAGGAATGCTGGTGGTGTGGGATGGTCTGTATGTCAAATGTGTTGCTCTGATTGGTCAATAAATAAAACACTGATTGGCCAGTAGCCAGGAAGGAAGTATAGGCAGGACTAACAGAGAGGAGAATTGAGAGAACAGGAAGGTGGAGGGAGACACTGCCAGCCCCTGCCATGACAAGCAGCATGTGAAGATGCCGGTAAGCCACGAGCCACGTGGCAAGGTATAGATTTATAGAAATGGATTAATTTAAGATGTAAGAACTAGATAGCTGAAGCCTGATAGATAGAAGCCTGAGACATTAGGCCAAACAGTTTAAATAATATAAGTGTCTGTGTGTTTATTTTATAAGTGGGCTGTCGGACTGCCTGGGCTTGGCAGGACCCGGAGAGAAAACTCTCCAGCAACATGCTGGCTATTACCTAACTGCCAGAAATCTTTCTACATTCCAACTTGAGCTCATTTATTGATATATGGACTGCCTGAGACCTAGAATTTAGGACCAGCAGAAAGCTTATCAAGAGGCCTGAACCAATCCTTTCTTCATGTGTTCAATTGAGATCTATTGTCCTTCTCAATTTTGCTCACCTTGTGCACCGGTTCTGCAGGACTTTTTCATTCTTTTCCTTTAATTTTAATTTTAATTGATTTTATTTTTCAGTGCAGAACTTCTATATACACAGCCAATATATACTTCTTAGTTTCTCTCTAATATACTAACTTTTCATCTACAGTCTTTTACGTATTTTAAGTCATTGTCACTAATACACCTCCTTCTCCATTGCTACCTCTTCTGATTGATTTTTATGAGTATTATTGATATGATTTTTCCAAAATACTGCTTTGCCTATACCATTTTCCTGATTAAACCAATATATATATATATATATATATATATATATATATTACTTGCCTAGAATATTTTCAGCTATTGTTCTATAATTCAGGAGAACATAATTTTGTTCAGTGTGCCTGCTCCTTTATCTGTTGGGTCTTGTAGTTGTTGCCCAGATTCTCTTTAGTACTCTGTATCAATGAATAAAGTTTATTTACTGGCTCATTGAAAAACTTAATGTGGGAACATGTGTGACAAACTGCTAAATCCTGGATGGAATATTTAAATTTCTGTTTCACCTTTACCTCTCAAATTCTCTGTTTTGTGCAGGATGGATTTATTTGTGTTCTGTCTAGCAGATTTCTGAATATTTATATACCACCCTTTTGTTGACATAAAACTTACTCTTGAATACCATTCCTGGACTTAGTCTAAGGTCTACTCTTTCCTTAACTTAATGCATAAAAATTTATTTTGTATAAAATTGCCTCCCTTCATGGCTTTGCTCTGTTCTTTGCTGGCAGGTTTTTTGTTTTGTTTTGTTTTGTTTTTCCAACACAGGGTCTCACTTTGTAGCTTTGGCTGTCCTGGAACTTGCTCTGTAGACCAGGCTGGACTTGAACTCACAGAGAGACAGAAATCTGCCTGCCTCTGCCTCCAAAACACTGGGATTAAAGGCATGAGCCACTATGCTCTGCTATCTCTAGCAGTTCTTAGCATTTTGGTGTTTCTTTTATTTGCAAGCAGTGCACTGACCTCCTCAAAGTAGAGCTTCTGTGGCTTCTACTGCAGTTCTATTCTGAAAAGAGAATTTGACAATGATTTTTTTTGTTTGCTTAATATTCTAAGTAAACAAAGACTCACTATCCTGTCAAAACAGAAATTGAACCACTAATTTAGGCTTTTCTGCTTAGAGTTGGTTGTTTCTTTTTGCAATAGAAGAACATGTGCTAATATCCTATCATGTCTCAGGAGAGTGAGTTATTGTTGATGTGATCTAACCTGTCTGAGTACAGATGCCATGGTGACATTGGACAAAGTATGCTGTCTTCCATGAACCCTAACATGGCTGATAGAACTCTCAGGCTGCGAGTATTGCTGTAACAACTAGTGACTATATCCTACGAAATTTCTATATAGTGCAATAAACAGTTTCACTTGATTGCTCCTAAGGTTTCTTTTACTTATTTTAGTTCATCACTTCTGATTAGGGAATGGCTTATTATAATTTACTAAATGGTTACAGAGTCCTTTGGGTATATACATACTTAAATATTTATAGATAATTAAACCATTACATGGAATAGATATTTAACTTAAACCCAGGAGTGAGTTCTAAGATTATAATAAGTTCCACTTTCCTTTTTAATTTTGCATCAATCCTTGTTTGTTAATTAATTTAGGGTTGGACCTTTCTATTCCCACTATAATATTTTCACTATAAAATGTTTAGTAGTGCTTCTAGTGGTAAGAGTGAGGTGGTTACAGAAGTGTGGATTACTATTTTAATAGAGTTTAGTTTATTAAAATAATAAAGAATCAGAGGAGAAGTAAATGTTAGGAAAATTGGGCAATGCAGAGTTCACTTGGGAAGTATGCACCCTGGCAAATAGTTGAACTAGCCTGACTGACCTGATTAGTTCAGTTAGCCAGAAGAAAATTGCACATGACATTGGTTTGATTCAGTAATTTTTCTCTTTACTTCCTTCTTTTTGTTTTTGGTTTTGGTAACTAACAACAAACTTGTGAAGGAAGTATGGAGCTTGGTTATTACCAGTATGCAAATATGGGAACCCCTGATGACAATGGGTGCATAATTCCCTGAGGGATATATCAGTCTGTATGTCAGGAGAAATAAAGTCAAGATTTTCTGCTACTGTTTCTCACAAAAATCCACGTATTGTGCATGCAAATCCTGCAATATTAGCTGACATGGCATTATCAGTGTACATTCTCATTTTCCTTGATGTTTAGGTGTTCCAAGGGACCATATGCCCCATACGGGGACAAAGAAATATGACAAAAATAGCACCTTTATGTGTACCCATTAGTTTAGAATTTCCTGTCTCCTAAAGTCAACTGAAGTAACATTTCAGTGGTTAGATCTTCTTCTAAAAGGAGGGATACAAGTGCTTAAGCATCCTTTATCTAGCCTCTGATTTAGATATGCTTTAGTGCTGGGAGAATTATACATGAGTGTCACTTTTTGGACCAATTGTTCTCATGAAAACTTTTGTCTCTGTTACTAGTACTGTAAGGTATTTGCAGAGAGTGGCTAAGTGCTGTGTGAAAGGGATGTCCAATATGCCCTAAGATTCGTAGATTGAGATTTTTATGAGCTACTTGTCATAAATTTGTGACAGAACCAATGTCCACTCACTGGGCTTTTTAATATGTCCAAGGTAGGATTTGGTGAAGTTCGAACAAGGTTCTATTTAACCTCAAACTAAGTCACTCACCGTTTATTCCCCTCCAAGCCAGCTCAGGGCTTTTCTAAACGGATACCGGACTTTCTTAGGTTAAAAAAAAAAAGTCACAAGGGGTTAAAAACTAGAGGAAAATTTAGATTTTATGACTCTGAGTTTCTATTTGTCTCTTGTTTTGAATGAAACCTCCTCATTCGTGGTGCAAAGAATTAGAAAAACACAACAACTGTCTTATTCCAATGGCTTCATATATTGTGATAAGAGTTTATACACTAAGAACTTAGTTTCACAAACAAATTTATCAAACAAAAATGAATCACGAATGAAAACAGACCAAACTGTGTGGACAGAATTTTTCAAGAAAGCTTCAGTTCTTGGTTTGAAACCCGAAGTAAATTTTGACTGTTTTGAATTAATACATTCCTCGTAAACAACCGAATATTTGGAAATCAGTTAATATGATGATATTTACATTTCTACACAATGTATTACACATTTTAAAAGATAATCACTCAATAAATATTTACAAATCACTCATTTATTTTCTATGTGAGCATTATTGTGGTCGATGGAAGTCTACTATCAGGTAATATGAATAATACTTCTGGTTTATGTTTCTAAAATATTTACAAATAAGAGTAAATGGGCAGTGTATATGTCTAAGAATGAGCTCAAACAGGACCATAGAAGGATTTCTGGTGGTTAGATAAAAGCCAGCATTCCTCACTGGGAGGTAAGTTTCCAGCCTCCCAAATGGGTCCTTTTCCTTACCTCTGATAGAAGGGACCTGTGGTTTCATATTAAAGCTCATGTTGGCCTCCAGCCTCCCTCAGTCCCTACTCACAAGTACTTATCATACATTTCAAGACCCCCGCGCTAGCATCCTGCCCCCTCTCACCATCTCCGCCTCTACCCCAAACTTCCAGGTCTGTTTAGGGGGCTCCTCTGCCCAGCTACTCATCCTCCTTATAACCCATGTGGATTTTTTTTATCTCCTGTTCTCTCACATTTCTTACATATAGCCCTGGCCATGTCCAGTCTACTTCCTTTCTCAGCTCTGGGTTCTTCCACATGTGTCTGGATATTCTCTCTCTCTCTCTCTCTCTCTCTCGTATTTCCAATTGAAAACCTTTCACCTAATGGAGTGGCCATTTCATCAGTTTATTTTCTGTACCTTCTCATGTACAACTCACTCATTAGACACTAGGTTTGCCTGAGTAGCTTTAGCACAAGGATACATTTGTCAAATTGCAGATTGATAAGGTGTCCTATGACCCTAATTTCAACCTTAGAACCTTAGTGATTTACCTTCTGTCTTCCAGCCTTCACTATAGTGGTCTTCTTAGGCTACTATAACACAATACCACAGAGCTGGTGGATTTCGCATGCAAGACTCATTTTCTTACTATTCTTTAAGCTAGAAGTCCAAAATTACATCAAGTCCAAATTCAAATCAGTTTTGAGTGAGGACTTCCTTTCTGATTTGTAGATGATGATTTCTTGTGGCCCTTTGGTGACACATGTGAGGATAAAATATACTTGCAGAGGAGGTCCCTGCTTAGTATTTTAAGTACAACACTAAGATTATGGAAAGAATACTACATCTCTAGATATCTTTTAACCTTAATTACTGCACTTGAGGGCAAGCCTGCAAATATGAAGTTTGTGCCTTTAAAATAGGAGTTTCAGAAAAGATTAAACTCTTTTGTTTCCGTTCATTCTAATAACGGATCTTCTTCCCTTGTGCATTGATAACTGAAACTGTATTTAAAAGAGAATGTGGTTTGTTTCTTCCCTTTTCTGTTTCCGCTCTGGATTTTCTCCAGGCTGCAACTGACATTTCACTTGCATTGGCGCTTCCATGGATGGTGTCTTTCATAGCTTTGATGTTCTCTCTCATAGCTTGCTTTGTGTCCCTTTCTTTTATCATTGTTTTCCCAACTAATCATTTTCTTATGGTTGAGAAATTTCTCTGTGACTGTGGTAGACAGAATGATGGGAAATCCCTCCTGATGTCCACCCAAGGAATTCTCCATCGCCATGAAACTGAAAAAGCAAAAAAAAAAAAAAAAAAAAAAAAAGAAGAAGAAAAACAAAACACAGCCCGATAACATTTTGTGAGACTCACTTTAGACTTCGGAACTCAGAAATATAAGACAATTTGTTTGTAAGTTTGAATCTATTAAATTTGGGGAAGCTTTCTGTAGCAAATATCAAAGTTAACACAGTGGAGACCCAATGGACAAGTAGATATGGCTGCCAAATAATCAAGTCCCTGGTTTGCTATTGGCAAGTATGGGAAAAACTTCATCTCTTAATTACTTCATCTCTAAGCACATTTTTTTTCCAGAAAATTCTTTCTTGAGAGATACCTCATAATAAGCCTTTGTTTTAATTTTCTCTACCTGTTTGCTATCTTAGCTTGATGATTAGAATTCATGTTCTTTTTCATTGAAGGTCCTTGCCATTTTGGAGACCACACAGTCTATGCATATTTATTACTTTAGAGAAGTGTTCTCATGTGTGTCTCTTGGTCTGCTCTCATGAGATTAACTTGGGTTTTATGACGTGGACCATTTAACAAGCATTTTATGAGCATGGAATGCATTGTGACATTGGAAATCAATTGCTACCAATGGAAATAGTTTCCACAGGTCTCTTAGGTGATAAGATATTGTTTGTTAACAACAAAATCTGTGTGAATAAACAGTTACAACCCCTAACTAAGACTTCTTCTGGCTTCATAGTTACTGTAACCTACTGAGCATAGGATTCCGACAAACTGTTTCTATTTAGTTTTGGTCTTTACACAATATCCCACAAATTATTTGTCTAGTGGCCAAAGGTTCTCTTTAAAAAAAAAGAATCCCCAAAAGCCAAAAATTTTCACATTTTTCTTGATGTTTCACATATACTTTCTTTTAAATACCCACTTTTATTTCTTTTCTGCCTTGGGTTATAAGCCTTGAAGTGTTATGAGTCTGAATTATTTTCTGATTAATAACTTATAGTTTGGAGGCCATCACACTACCTATATTTCTAAATGAATTTAATTACTTTATTTTTTATTTATTTTTGCTGGGAATTGAGCCTAGAGCCTTGAACATGCTGAACACTGAGTCACAACAACATTTTGAAATACAGTTGTTTTGGAAGTCAGCTGGAATCATTCCTGTATGTATTACCTTTCATTACTTTGTTGCTATCATTGCAAAAATCCATAAGGATGAAGGAATTTCATGATACAAACCCAAAACAATTTATGGACATGTTCATTTGCATTCTCACAAATGTGATACATTACTGGAAAGAGACTTTGGAGAGGTTTGGTGTTGCTTATTCTTTCCGAGGTTCAGTCCATAGCATAGAAGATATGGCAAATGAGATAGGCTAGGAATAAGAGAATGGAGGCCAGAACCACAGGCATATGTAACTTCAGAGCCCATCTCAAATGATCTGCTGCTGTCAGCCACACTCCTCTACTAAAGGCTCCAAAACCTTCCAAAAGAGTGCCGCAAGCTGAAGACTCAGTGTTCAAATAAGCCCATAGGTTCAGCTCATTTTGGATTTAGACCATGATGAAGAAAAAAAGAGGTGATTTTTATAATGTGCAATAGGAAACTTCCAAGATGTACCTTAAATACCGAATGCAAAGAGTCGGTTTTGAAAGGTAAAAGACAAAAAAGACCAAAGAACCAGTTTGACGGGATTTATATTGGCCAAATGAAGGTAACCCAAGCATCCCAATAATGATAGCAAGGAGTTACCACATCTTCAATAAAATATGCATGTATGTTAATTTAAATAAATGTGTAAGTGGTAGAGAAGGGGAGAGCTCTTAGAGTATCGAGGCAGCTGATAAATGTTAGAAGTAGGGGATTACCATTGACAGCCACTAGAGGAGGAGTTTGATTCAATTGAGTTTCGTCCAGGGGTGAGGGGTACTACCAAAACTGAGTGGTATGCCCGGTTGCTAATCTGTTTCTTCAGCTTGCCTGTCTCTGTTAGAAGGCTATGCTCACTTGAGTTTATTGAAAGAGTGCTTGTATTATGCATTATAATAGAATGGCTATAGAAAATCAGATTATTTTAAGAACTTCATAGCCCCAGGTCTTCTGTTGGTGAAAACTCTATTGTCAGTCCAAATTTCAGGTCCAAAAGAAGTAGATAATGTGTCTGAGTGAAAGTAATAGAAAAATTATTGTAGCCCTCCTTGATTTCCCTCTGTCATAACAGTTGGTATATCATATGGAACAGAAGTGAAATAGTGTATGGCAGTGGCATTTTAGTGTTGAATACCTTGTTTGCAAGTTTATTTGGTGAATATCAAAGAATATGCTCTACTTTGGGGGAGAGACACACTGGAATGTTTGCATTATTGAAGGACAATTTGATATGTGTCTTATGTGTAGCTTGTCAGAGGATTCTGAAAGGGACCCACATTCACATATTCTTTGAGCTTGTATATGTTTGTGGAGAGACTGAGGGAGAAATAGAGAGACCCAACTGGACAACTGTGTTAAAATATTAACCGTTGATCATTATGATTGAAGGGAATATAGATGATCTGGCTACTTACATGTAATTTTGTCTTATTTCAAAATAAATTACATAAGTACATATTTAGATTTACTTTTTTGTGTATGGTGTGTGTGTCTATGTGTTCCCATATGCATGGGGTCAGCATGAGCATAGCTGTTCCAAAGTTGGTGTTAGGGCATTTCCTCTATTGCGGTTCATTTTATTATGTATTGAGGTGGGGTCCATTGCTGAACCTGGAGATAGCTATTTCCAACTAATCAAGTTAGCCAACCTTCCTCCTATACCTCCTTCTGGAGTTCAGGGTTTATAGGTGTGTTGCTCCACCCTTCTGGCTTTTACCTGGCTCCTTGCGATCAGAATTCTGATCGCAAGATCCTCACTTTTGCTCAGCAGGCACTTTATGCACAAAGTCATCTCTCCAGAATTTATATTTGAGTTTAAATGAAATAAAAAGTTCATTCCTTTGAGCCACCCACTAGTTCTATCTCTTACAATCTTTCTGCCTCCTCTTCAGCATAGATTCGTTAGCTCCAAGTTCTTTCATACTCTGCATATTGTCCATTTGGGGGGTCTCTATGTTAGTTAGTGTTGTACTGCAATGAGAAGCTTCTCTGATGACAGTTGAATGATACAGTCATCAATAGGTACAGCAGCAAATCATTGAGTTATTTTATCATTATGTACATGTATTAGAATAATAGTAGTAGTTCCCCTTTCCCAGGGTCCATTGTCTATCTAATCTCAGGTTCCTGGCCTCATTAACAGCGTCATTTATGGTTTCTATTTAATATAACAGGCCTTAATGCCAATAATAAATTGGTTGCTTACTCCTATAACATTTGTACCACAGTCGCACCAGGAAAGTAACTATTGTAGTTCTCATGGTTCATACCTTGTTGAGACTGATGATTCATTTTCTCCTTCAGAGCATGTATAGTATCTTCCAGCACCATGGATGCTGGTCACTAGAGACAATGTTTCTAACTGAGCCCTAGTTTGATTTTTCCATGTTCTGTGGCATGAGTGTGTGATATTATTTTTAGCTATAGGGAAGATCTTATCCTTAAGTTGTGGAGGGTAACCAATACCTTTGACAACAGCTTGTAATGTTTAGGGAGAGTGTCTATGGGATCTCTTTGACCAAGGACTCAAAAAATGTAACCTATTACTGGTATTGGGGGTTTTATTTAGTAACATATGTATCTAGTTGGGGCATTGTTTCCTCCATTACATGGTAACTCCATATATACATACATATGGAAGCTTTTACAGTAGTAGGCTTCAGTGTGGCTTATCTTTTTCTTTTTTTTCGGTTTTTTTAATGAGTTTTTTAAAAATTAATTCAATTATACATATCAGCCATGGATTCCCCTGTCCTCCCTCCTCCCACCACCAGTTGGAACAACAGGCACAGGTAAAACCTATACCAGTTGGAAGAACAGACTCCATAGGCACAGGCACAACCCTCATCAGGTTGAAGAACAGACCCCGTAGTCACAAGTGAAGCCCACACCATCCAGAAAGAACTGGACAATATGCTGGATCTAGGTACCCAAATCCCCATAAACCTCAGCTGACCCAACCCTACTGGACCTGACAACCAGCCAATCACAAGAACCCTTGATCATTCAGGTCAAAAGACAATAAAGGACACAGACAATAAAGTAACAAAAAGCCCATCCAACAAAGATATCACAAGAAGCAACATTTGTGCCTATTACTATCCCAAATCCATGTGGGTAAATGGCAATGTGAGAATACATTCAACAACATAAAAAGAAATATGGCACCACTAGAACCTAGTTTTTCTACAACAGCAAGACCTGAACATCCCAGTGCAGATGAAGCAGAAGAAAATGTCCTTAAAAATAACTTTATGAAGATGATAGAGGCCCTTAAGGAGGAAATGAAAAATTCCCTCAAAAAATCAAGGAAAAGATAAACAAAAAATTGGAAGACATTTCCCTTAAAGAAAGCCAAGAGAGCCAAGAAAAAACAAATAGGGAAGGAAACAGTTTAAGACTTGAAAATTGAAGTAGAGGAAATAAAGAACACACAAACCAAGGGAATTCTGAAATGGAAATCTGGGTAAATGAACAGGAACTACAGATGCAAGCATAACCAAGAGAATACAAGAGATGGAAGAGAGAATTTCAGGCATTGAAGATACAAAAAAGGAAATAGGTTCATCAGTCAAAGAAAATGTCAAATTCAACAAATTCTTAACACAAAACATTCAGGAAGTCAGAAACACCACTAAAAGACCAAACATAAGAAAGATAGAGATAGAAGAAGAAGAATTTCAGCTTAAAGGCACAGAAAATATGCTCAACAAAATCATAGAAGAAAACTTTCCCAACCTAAAGAAGGACATGTCTATGAAGGTACAAGAAACTTACAGAACACCAAATAGACTGTACCAAAAAAAAAGTCCCCTTACCACATAATAATCAAAACACTAAACATACAGAATAAAGAAGGAGTATTAAGAGCTGTAAAGGAAAAATGTGGAGATTTATTGTGTACCCTAATAAATTTGCCTGAAGATCAGAAAACAGAACAAACCACAAGATTAAACATAGCAGCCAGGTAGTGGTGGCACACACCTTTAAGCACTCAGGAGGCAGAGATCCATCTGGATCTCTGTGAGTTCAAAGTCACCCTGGATTACATGAGATTGTCGAGGTCTAGGAGCGAAACAGAGCCAGGCAGTGGTGGCACACACCTTTAAACCCAATACTTGGGAGTCACATGCCTTTAATCCCAGTTGAGATAGGAAATGATATGAGTGGGTGGAGAAAGGTGTATAGGGCATGAAGAGACAGAAACTAAAATCTTTCAGCTGAGGAAAGCTTTTCAGGCTGAGGAGTCCTAGAGGTAAGATATGGCTTGTTCCTTTGTCTCTCTGATCTTTCAACAATCACTCTAATATCAGGCTCTGGGATTTTTTTTTTTTATTATAAGACCATTTAGAATTTATGTTACAGAAAAAGTCCCAGTAACATATAAAGGCAGACCTATCAGAATTACATATGACTTCTTAATGGAGACCTTGAAAGCCTAAAGATCCTGGACAGATGTTTTGCAGACACTGAGAGACCACAGATACCATCCCAGTCTGCTATACCCAGTAAAACTTTCAATCACCACAGATGAAGAAAACAAGACTTTCCATGACAAAACCAGATTTAAACAATACCTATACACAAATCTGGCCCTACAGAAAGAACTAGAAGGAAAACTCCAACCCAAGGAAGTTAGCTGCATCCACAAAAACACAGGCAATAGGCAATATCACACTAGTAAATCCCAAAGAAGGAAAACACACACACCCTACCACCAGCACCACACAAACCAAAAAATAACAGAAACTAACAATCACTGGTCATTAATATCTCTTAGTATCAATGGACTCAATTCACCTATAAAAAGACACAGGCTAACAGAATAGACACAAAAACAGAATACATCCTTCTACTGCATACAAGAAATACATATTAACTTCAAAGACAGACATTGCCTCAGACTAAAGGGTGGGGAAAAGATTTTTCAGTCAAATGGATCTAAGAAACAGGCTAGTGTAGATACCCTAATATCTAACAAAATAGACTTCAAACTGAAATCAATCAAAATGGATGGAGAAGGATATTTCACATTTGTCACAGGAAAATTCCATCAAGATGAAGTCTTAGTTCTGAACGTAAATGCCCCAAATACAAGGGCACCCAAATTCATAAAAGAAACAGTACCAAAAGCTTAAATCACACATCAAACCCCACACACTAATAGTGGGAGACTTTGACACCCCACTCTCACCAATGGACAAGTCTGCCAGACAGAAACTTAATAGAGAAATAAGGGAACTAACAGATGTTATGACTCAAATGAACTTGACAGACATTGGTAGAACATTTCATCCAAACATGCAAGAATATACCTTCTTCTCAGCACCTTGTGGAACCTTCTCTAAAACTGACACATATTTGGGCACAAAGCAAATCTCAGCAGATATAAAAAAGTTGGAATAACCCCCTGTATTTTATTGATCACCATGGCTTAACATTAGAATTAAACAACACCACAAATTACCGGAAGCCTACAAACTCATGGAAACTGAACAATGCTCAACTGAAGCACCACTGGGTCAAGGAAGAAGGAAAGAATGAAATTAAAGACATCCTAGAATTTAATAAAAACGAATGCACAATATATCCAAACTCATGGGACACTATGAAAGCAATGCTAAGAGGAAAGTTCATAGCACTAAGTGCCTATGTAAAGATTGGAGAAATCTCATACTAGCGACTTAACAGCTCACCTGAAAGCTCTAAAACAAAAAGAAGCAAACTCTCCCAGAAGGAGTGGACAGCAGGAAATAATCAAATTGAGGGCTGAAATTAAAAAAAAAATATAAAGAGAACAATACAAAGAATTAATGAAGCAAAGAATTGGTTCATTCAGAAAGTCAGCGAGATAGGCAATCTCTTATCCAAACTGACCAAAAGGCAGAGAGAGAGAATATCTAAATTAAGAAAATCAGAAATGAAAAGGGGGGCATAACAACAGACACTGAGGAAATCCACAGAATCATTAGGTCATACTTCATAAAGCTGCACTAAGCAAAACTGGAAATCTAAAAGAAATGGTGGGGAGGTAGAGGGGATGGGATGGGGGATGTGAACATGAAGGATCAGGATGGCTGGGTTTGGGGAGAGACAGAGAGGGAGAGCAATGAAAGAGATATCTTGATAGAGGGGGCCATAATGGGGTTAGGGAGAAACCTGGTGCCAGGGAAATTTCCAGGAATCCACAAGGATGACCCAAGTTAGGACTCCTAGAAATAGTGGAGAGGGTGCCTGAACTGGCCTTCTCCTGTAATCAGATTGATGACTACCCTAATTGTCGTCATAGAACCTTCATCCAGTAACTGATGGAAGCAACTGCAGAGACCCACAGCCAAGCACTAGGCTGAGCTCCTGAAGTTCAGTTGAAGAGACAGAGGAGGGATTATAGGAGCAAGGGGGGTCAAGATCATGACGGGGAAACCCACAGAGATAGTTGACCCAAGCTCATGGGAGCTCACGACTCTAGACCAACAGCTAGGGAGTCTGAGTGGGACCAAAATAGGCCGTCTGTGTGTGTTTGACAGTTGTGTAGCTTGGTCTGTTAGTAGGGACCCTAGCAATGGGGCCAGGATCTGTCTGTTGCCCATGAGCTGGCTTTTTGGAACTTATTCCCAATTCTTGCTCAGACTCAATGCAGGGGGCAGAAGGAGTAGCTTGGTCCTGCCTCAACTTGATATGCCATGCTTTGTCAACTCCCATGGGAGGCCTTACCCTTTCTGAGGAGTGGATGGGGATGTGTAGAAAAGAGGTAAGGGGGAAGGAATGGGGGGAGAGGAGGGAGTGGAATCTATAGTTGGTATGTAAAATAAATGAAAAAAAATTAATTAAAAAGAGAGATAGAATTTGAAGTGGTTGGGATCAGAAGAGGATCTGGGAGGAGTTGGGGGAGGGGAAAGAATATGATCAAAACATATAGTACAAAAGTTTTTTTTTATTTTTTTTTTGAAAGTCTGAAGTAAGACATCTGCAGTGAGCATGAGTAGAATAGGATAGGATGATGATGGATAAGCTTGAGCGGCCAGACAGACAGACACAGTGTTGAGCAACGGCTGCTTGGAATACGGTCATCAGCACAGATGTTCCACTGGCTGCTCATTTACACAGAGAAGCAAACACGCCAAGTTTGCCAGCGACGCCGCAGCTCAAACATTCTGCTTTGTCCTTAACGATCACCCTGGAAAACAAATGATTAGCCAAGTGTAATTTTCACGGAGCACCAAGACCATCTAAACACAGGAAGATTTATCCAAAGTATAAAAGATTCCTTAGCTCAGACCAAAAGCTGTGGCTCCTCTTTATTTGTTGGGAAAATTCTTCTACATGAGCTTCTTCCAAATGGATAAATAGACTCACTGTGAGTAATGTGGTTTGTTTTGTGCATAGCATACACTTTTACAAGAGAAGAAATCTTCCATAACAGAAGTGTATCTTGTTGACATGGAAATATAGTGGGTAATTAAAAAAATTGTGTCAGTGGTGGTGACTGTCAAAATATCAAAAGGCACAAGGTAAAAGGCAGTGAATTTTAGAGCTAGAGACTCAAGGAAAGTTATAAACATATTCAAACACATGAATAAATAAAACTTTTCTTAAGCAAATGCTGTGTGTGTGGTGTGAATGTACCCTCACAATATTTTGAAACTGAAATAACTCGCTCATTTTCAGCATCTTTCTCCAGGAGATGTGCTGACATTTTGCTGAAACATTGTATGAAGAGGATTTCTGCTAGGGACTTGAAATGGTCTTCCATGGAAAATGAAGAATTAGATGTCAAATAACTTAAAAGAAAAGTTCTTACCAGCTTTATTACTTTGTTGTCCTTTTAACTCTGTCTAGCCAGGCGGTGGTGGCGCATGCCTTTAATCCCGGCACTCGGGAGGCAGAGGCAGGCGGATCTCTGTGAGTTCGAGGCCAGCCTGGTCTCCCAAGTGAGTTCCAGGAAAGGCGCAAAGCTACACAGAGAAACTCTGTCTCGAAAAACCAAAAAAAAAAAAAAAAAACCTCTGTCTAAATTCTTAAGACCAAACATGTGTAAGATTACTTCAAAGATGTAAAATAGGCAAAACTATGGCACCAATGTATTAATTAATTTCCCTGTGTCAAAGGAGTCATGGAAACAAATTGCCACAAAATGTGAATTTGAATTATAATGTAAATAATATTAGGTGAGTCAGCCTAGATTCTGAAGCAACAGTAAACCCATTGAACAATGAAAGAAATTGTGTGTGTACACACATGCATGCATATGTAGCAGGAATCTTAAAAGATCTTATTAATAAAAACAAACCTGGGACCAGGTATTGGGGTGAATGCTGAAAGATCAGAGAAGCAGAACAAGCCACAGCTACCTCGCCTTGCTAATTCCTCAGCTGATCTCGTTTCCTCAATCTGGAAGCCTCTGTGTCCTCATCCGAATGAATCTCAGCTGAACTGCTGCTCAAAAGCCTGAAAGCTTAACTGACCCTAGTTCCTGGTTTTCACGCCTTATATACCTTTCTGCTTCCTGCCATCACTTCCTGGGATTAAAGGCGTGTGTCACCATGCCTGGCTGTTTCCAGTGTGGTTTTGAACTCAGAGATCCAGATGGATCTCTGCCTCCAGAATGCTAGGATTAAAGCTGTATGTGCCACCATTTTCTGGCCTCTATGTCTATCTAGCGGCTGTTCTGTTCTCTGACCCCAGATAAGTTTATTAGGGTGCAAAATATATTGGGGAACACAATATCACCACATGCATGCATGTGAATTTATGCATATGCTCAACCAGTGTCTACAGTGAAGGAACTGTAGATAAAATAGGAAGGAATTAAAGGTAAGCGAATACAATTAGCTTAAAATTTCAAATCTGATGAGAGCATGTATCCTGGCTAGCTTGACACAAGCTAGAGTCATTTTAGGAGAGGGAACCACAATTCAAAAAATACCTCTGTAAGATTGGCTTAAGGACAAACCTCTGGTGCATTTTCTTGACTGATGGGTGATGTGGGTGGACCTATCCCATTGGTGGGTGGTCCTGGATGAACAAGCCAGCAGACAGCACTCTTCCAGGACTTCTTCTTCAGGTCATGTCTCCAAGTTCCTGCCTAGAATTCTTGATCTGACTTCTCTCAGTGATTGTCACTTGTGTGACAAGTTTATTATGAAATAACCCCTACACAAGGAACTAAAGGCATCTGAGAAAAGCTGAGAGAAGGAGAGTTGGTCTTCTCCAAGGGAAAGCATACTAATTGGTTATCCAGTGGCAAATGGTCAACCCTGAAAACATATGAATAGACTGAACAGGTTATATTTAGGAGTGTGTGTGTGTATATGTGTGTGTGTGTGTGTGTGTGTGTGTGTGTGTGTGTGTGTGTGTGCTTATACATATATGAATGTAATAACAATTACTGTTATAGTATAGAAGAAGCCATGAATTTGAAGAACAGTGAGAGGGGCATATGCAAGGGTTTGGTGGGAGGAAATGGAAGGAATAAATACTGTAATTATATTATAACCTCAAAATAAGAAAAACTAAATGATGAACTAAATCCTTTCTTGCCCAAGTTGCTTTTGGTCATGATGACTTATCACAGCAGGGGAACCTTAAGGTTGCTTGGCTCTCTGAATTCATGAATGTGAACACCAGGAAGCTTGGGCTACTTGGAACCAACCCAGAAACCTGGTATAGTGGCTCACAGGTCCTTATTCTCAGCTATGTTTTGTGCTCCCATCTTAGGCCAAATTAAACAATTTCCTTGGAATGTCACAGCTTTCTTCCATTCTCCAAATTCACATTTAAACTTTGCGGTCATCAAAATGAGAATTTCTAAATATACAAGCAATTTCTAGGTGGGTATTTTCCCTTTGTTCTTTTTTCTAAAATCCATCCACTTGAAGTGTCCCAAGCCCACCTCAAACACTTCTATTCAATGAAACACTTCTATTTTATGATCCCCTTTGGATATCTTGTGAGTGTAACACAACCTAGCATCACCTAAGAAGAAAGTCTCAATGAGGGATTGATTACATTGGTTGTGCCTGTGGGGAAATTGCCTTAATGAATTGATTGGGAAGACTCATCCCACTGAGGACAACACTGTTTCCTAGGCAGGGTGTCTTGAACTGTTTCCAAGTGTAGAAAATGAGCTGAGCACAAACAAGTATGTGAGGATGTACGCATTTTTTTTTTCTGCTCTTCACTATGGATGTGATATGAGTAGCTGAGTGAATTTCCTGCCTTGATTTCTCCACAATGATCAACTTGAAGGTGGAATTACGAGCTTAAACAGCTTGCTTTCTCCTCTAAGTTGCTTTTGCTTTTTTGTCAATGAATTTTATCAGCAATTAATCTTTTTTTTAATTACTTTATTTTATAAATTTTAGATATTTGCCTACATGTATCTGTGCATCATGTTCCTTTCTGGTCTCTACAGAAGATAGAAGATGTCAATGGAGTTACAAATGGCAATGACCTGCCATGTGGATTCTGGGAATTAATACCAGGTCCCCTGGAAGAACAGAGAGTAAGTACACTTAACTGTTGAGCTATCTCTCTAGTCCCTAGCAACTAAACTTGTTGAGGGGCTATGCTCAGCATGAAATATTTTGTAAAAGATTAAAAAAAATAAGAAAACTAATTTTATTGAATCATATTACAGACTCTTTCAATCTTAGTCAAATTTCGTTTTATTTGCTTCTACAAATTGGTTAATATTTTATACTTTTCTCGACACTATAAAATTATAGCTACTGGATACATGTATATAACATACTTTTTCCTTTGACTAAAACTATGAACACATTGATGTTGATGGTTGTTATTAACCTTTATCCTTGTTTTTTATTTAATGAGTCACCAAATAGGAACTGCAGGTTTTGGGGGGAATATTTACATGTTCAAACAAATATATCCCAAAGTAATCCCTCAGCCTAGGGAAAAAAAAAACCTTCTTAAGCTAGCAATTATTTTGAGATATTATAGAATAAATAATAAATATGATTTATTTTCTTTAATTTCTAACATAAAATAGAAAAAATAATTATATCTATAATTTTACTTTGTGTATAATGCCCTTTAATAATGTATTTTATTTAGTTGTCTGCTTATATCATATTTTTTTAAAAAAAGCTAAATTTATTTTTAAAAATACTTTTAAAGAATTAAATACATTAAATAAAAATTAAAAATGAAACTATATATATTTATATGTAAAGTAAGACTTTATAAACTGAATTGTCAATTTGATCTGAGTTTGCCAAAAATCTTAAATGGCAGATTTGAAAGGCATTTCTGTAACAAGATTCATCTGATTTTCACCTATGATGTTATGTGAATCAGATTTAATCTTCCTTACAAATGTCAAACCAGAGATAGACTAAAGTCCATGCTGACAACCATAGCATTATAGTGTTATGACTTTTCTATCCACAGATATAAATCTAACGTGTAAAAAATAATCCCTTTCACAGTGTATTGAGAGTAAATTTCAATATAATTTTGTAGACTTTTTTCTACGTAAAAGTTTCCAAAACCTACAATAGTTATAGTCAGTTATAAAATATAAAATAGAATATCATAACACAACAAAAGAAGATGTTATTTCTGAACATAATTTTGTTAGGAAACTATAATGGAGATGTTCAGAGAGAAATAAACCTTTAAAACTTTAAATTATTAGTTTTAATTTAATCAATGAGTTATTTAAAATTATTTGAAAAGTTGGACATAATTGCAACATACCAGTAACCCCAGCACTATAGAGTGGAAAAAGGAGAATTTCTAACCAATTGTAGAGCTTCAGGTTTAGTGAGTGAACTTGTCTTAAAATTAGGATTAATTATGTCTTTTTGATCTATTCATTTATATATTTCATTATTTTGATACAGGGTCTCACTATATAGTTCTGGATAACTTCAGTTTGGCAATGTAGACCAGGTTATCTTTGAACTCACAAAGATCCACTTGGCTCTACCTATCAAATGCTGTGATTAAAGGCACAGACATCCATGATTGACTAAGTATGTATTTCTTTCACGAACTGTTATGGTTCCTGCAATACATTATGGACTCATGGATATATATCTTCATCACTAAATACTTACTCTTTTCATCTAATAAAAATAAAATTATGTCTTAGCCGGGCGTTGGTGGCGCACGCCTTTAATCCCAGCACTCGGGAGGCAGAGGCAGGCGGATCTCTGTGAGTTCGAGGCCAGCCTGGGCTACCAAGTGAGCTCCAGGGAAGGCGCAAAGCTACACAGAGAAACCCTGTCTCGAAAAACCAAAATAAATAAATAAATTAAATTAAATAAAATAAAATCATGTCTTAATAGTCATTAATAGCATCACTGGAAATTGATATTTGTTTGTTATCTACATATTTTATGTCTTTTTCCTTCTTTATTCATTTCCTGGATTACTTTTATTAAATAGATATATTTGTATGCTTTTGAAGTTGCCTTGTTTCTTTTATTATCTTCTTCTTTTATTTCATTCTTTTAATTTACTGTCCCAAGGAACACAATTAACATTTGTGTTAAATAAGCTAACTTGGGTTAGTAGTGACTTATTTTCCTAAGTATGTTAAGACTTTGCTCCTTCTTTATGTCATCATTATATAAATATAATAAATACACATTCATGTCAATAAAAGTGGATTTGTAATTACTACCATGATATTATCTATGAAAATAAGCAAGATTTATATATAATTAAAAATTAGTTTATTCTATCATAATACTATTAGTTTTCATATTTTTAAGTATTCATTAGCATTGACTCAAATTTCCATTAAATATTTTATTTGAGCCTGAATATATTTGTTTAGGTTACTTATAGAGCACAGTTGATAGCAACTCACTCTCCTAGGTTTTTCTTATCTGGGAATGTTCTAATTTTTGCTTCAGATTTGAAAGGGATCTTAGTTGGGTATAGAATTTCTAGTTCACAATTTTTAATTGAGGATGCTATCCCATTGTCAATTTGATTCAGCAGTCTTAGAGCAATCAGTTATTAATATTTTAATAGTCCTTAAATGGTCCTCAACTTACACAATCTGTTGCTTTTGTCAAGACTTTGTTTTTTAATTTTTCCAATACTTGTAACATGTGTCTAGGTGTGGTTCTCTTTGACTTTTTTTACATCGGTTTTATGTGTTGATAGGACAATATTGTCAAGTAGATTTGTACAACCTTTTACAAGTATCTTTTCATGTATTTCTGCTTTTTTCTCTTTGCCTACTTTTTCTCAAACTCTTATTATATATGTATATATATCATATATAATCACATATATATCATATATGTGTGTGTGTTCATATGTTTGACAGAACACCGCACACATCTCAAGCACTGTGCTTACTTTCTTCATGTTGTTTGATTCCATTCAGAGAGTGTCTGACTTCTTTTTATCTCCTTTCAAGTTGAGAGATTTTTTTTTTTTTTTTAGTATTTCACCTTGAGTGAATTTTCAACTAAGTTATTGTATTTTTGCCATGGAATTTCTGCTAAATATGGTTCTAATTTATGCCTCTATTCACTGCTCTTAGTTTTTTATATTTTGATGAGATGTCCTTGCGACACTCTCTTCAGTTTGAAACTGAAGACTACTTTGGCCATGGTTTTAACTTTATACACTTAAATATGTATGACAAATGATATACATTCATGTAGAAATCTCAGCCATCTCTTTGGAACATTATCTCTTGGTGGCCTCTCTTCTTACTGTGTTTTACCTTCTACTTTTCTTACTTGTTTGCAGTTCTCACACACTGTGTTTTGTTTTGTTTTTCCATGAAACCAGACATCTTGGACGATGCATCACTTTGGTGTCAGATTTAGCAACTATCTAACACTTGCTGTTATTTCTATTCCTCTGATTTTGTGCTGTTGCTCATTGTCTCATTGACCTACTTCTAGAGCTTTGTTATTCCCTGCAGTACATGCGGCCCCTGAGACTTCTTACCCGTTTTTGTTTATTGTGTTTCCAGCTCTTGTTTTTATTTTTAGCTGACATTCTAGGGGTTGTACTTCATTCAATATAATTTAGTTGCCTGCTGAGGATTGGTGAGATTTCCTTAAATCCTTTGACTATGCTCTCCTTATGAACCCTTTGCGATAGGATGTGTGTGGGAAGGCTCACCTAAAATCTTACACATTCTACTGGTATATTTTACTGGCTGATTGTGTGTTATTTGAAGTCTGTCACAGCTAAGCAACTGGTAGTTTCTGTTCCACCTTTCTTGAGCATGTGCACAGCATTGTAGAACTCCCAGAATATGTCTCCTGGATGCCAGGTAGTTTCAAAGAGCCCAACTCACATAGTTCTCTGTGATTTCCTTAATAATGCCTGATCACATTTCTGTTTTCTTCTAACCAAAATTCTAAATGTCTACATCTAAGAATTTGACAGTAGTTCACTTTAATCTTGTTAATACAGCATGTATCAGTTTACTTCTACTTCAAAACTGAATAAAAATTTGATCTCTGCTTAAGCTATCTGTCTAAAGCTGGTGCATTTTTGTCCCACATGAAAACTTTTAAAACACAGAAAGTAAATCAGTATAATGTAGGGACTGATGAAGCCTTCTTCCTTAGAATATTTGTTACAACTAGTGGCTTTCTTCTTTTCTATTCAGCAATTTGTCACAATTATTAATTTTTCATAAGTAAATGACACTTTGAAATATTTATGGACATTTCCTGAGGGTGAAAGAAGGATGAATACAGTTTTGGTCTATATATCAAGACACGATCTTTTTCATACAGTCTGTGTCATCCAGGAAATTGTTAGTCTAGTCACCCAAGAAGGAGTCAGACAGTTAATGTTAACTTTGTTGTAATAGCAGATTCAAA
>CABHPP010137652.1:0-23412 GCA_902168425.1 Peromyscus attwateri | reverse complement strand
GAGTACCTTGGGCTAGGACTCAGTGGCCATCTTCATAGGTGCCTATGGGTAGGATACAGTTTAACTGTATGGAGTAGATTAACCAAATAAATGCTTAGCTGTAGGGGTTAGAGTAACCAAATAAACGCTCCACTGGTACTAAATGTGGAGATAGAGACCTTTCTGTTTGCTTTTCTATGAAGGCACTGGCTTAGATGTTCTGCCTTGAAAGGATTCAGGCCCAGAATGTGGAGTAAAGGGGAAAAAAAATCTAGCATTCCAAGTTCATTCTTATCTTAGGTACTTTCAACAGATACCTTGGTATATAGCTAAGAAGGACTGGCTTGAGCCTGGGAATTTTGGTGTGATTCCCATAGGAACGTGCTCAAGACAAGTATGCCAAGATTTCTGAAAATGGAAAGGGAGAAATGACCTTGTCATTTTCCAGGTTCATTGTGTAGTGAATTCTAGCAACCTAAACCTTCCCATGAGGCTGCAGTATTAGCAGAGCAGTAGGTGGGTCAGGAGAATGTCATTTATTTAGGCATTTAAAACATTAACATTTTTTAACTCTCTGCTAAGAGTCACAAATGTAACATGGAATAGGAGGTGTGAGCGAAAGAACTCACATGGGTTGAAGCCTGGGTAACCTCAGGAAACCCAGGGGTGATAGAAATGGCTAGTTATAGAAGGCAAATAGTGGCATATAGCACAGTGATATTCAGAGATGCAATGTGGTTTATTTGTCATTGCTATTTCCCATTTGGCTATGGGAACATTTCATACACTTACATAGTTCATGCCCCACACTAAATGCTGAAACAGCAAGGCTGTTTAACCTAAACTGAATACAGACCTCTCATTGAACATCACCCACATGTTTTAGTTACTTTTCCATTACTATGAAGATGCACCATAATCAAGGAATCTTGTAGATGAAAGAGTTTATTGGGGTCTTACAGTTTCAAAGGGTTAGAGTCTGTGACCATCATTGCGGGGAGCATGGCAGCGGACAGGCAGGCATGGGAGGAGAGCAGTAGCTGAGAGCTCACATCGTCGTGATCCACAAGCACAGGGTAGAGAGAACCCACTGGGAAGACATGGAATTCTGAGCCCTCCAAGTGTGCTCCCAGTGACACATCTCCTAATCCTTCCCAAATAGTTTCACCAACTACAGACCAAGTACCCAAACATGCAAGCCTATGGGAGCCATTTTCATTCAAACCACCACACCATGTATACAACATCATGGTTGCATCTTGAAAGTCCTCAGAGGAGCCCCCATGGTATTGGACTAGGCCCTCTGGTTAAGCGAGAGAGTTGTTTAGCTTGAACTGTTTAGGGGGCCCCCAGGCAGTGGGAATGGGACCCATCCCTAGTGCATGAGCTGGCTTTTTGGAGCCTAGTGCCTATGGTGGGACACTTTGCGCAGCCTTGGTGCAGGGAGGAGGGGCTTGGACCTGCCTCAACTTGAGTGTACCAGGCTCTGCTGACTTCCCATGGGAGACCTTGCCTTGGAGGATGTGGGAATGAGGGGTAGGTTGGGGGAGGAGGGCTGGGGGGTGGGAGGAAGGAGGACAGGGGAATCTGTGGTTGGTATGTAAAATGAATAGAAAATCTCTTAATAAAAAAAAAGGAAGTCCTCAGAGAGAATAGCACCAATGCATGTATAGGACCCACAGTTTTCTCAGGTGAGGAGGAGTCTCCTTCTTTAGAATCTTGCTAGCGCCTTCAGTTGATATGCGACAGAGCTCTTTGCTTCTAGAGGCAAGGCTCATGATGCCCACATCAACCTCGACACCCACAGGCTCTGATCTGAACTAAGAGAGAGCAAGCACACAATCCATGGATTAAATAAAATGCCAGTGAACAGTAAAGATTAGGCAAAATTGCAAGAGATTCCACAGGCTAGAATGATGAGTGGATTGGGTAATATGATGGAAAGTTTCCCTTAAAATTTTGCCTTGCCTCCATTAAACCTGGTCACAAAACGTTTAAATAACATAAAACAAAAAAGCAACATCCTAACTTCTCATTCCTCCTGTATTTTATTTCTTTCTTCAGAGGCAACCCCTGATGATTTATTCACACCCAAATGTGTGTGTGTGTATTCAAGTATTCAGGTTTTTAAAAATGTAAGTGGTAGGATACTACATACGTGGTCATACTTAGCAGTATGCCTAAGTGCAAACAGTCTATAAGTTGTAGTAGTATTCTCTTATAGGTGAAATTGAACTTTTTCTTCAGTAAACAATACTGCATCCCGAGTATGGTGGTGAGTATTATGATCCCAGTACCTGGGAGCTGAAGGCAGAGGAGCATCAGGAGTTCAAGATCACCCTTGGCCACTTGGAGAGTTGAGGCCAGCATGGACAATGTAAGACCTTGTCTCAAAAAACCAAATCAACTAACCCAACAAAATAATACTGTAGTAATAGTCTCACAATTAGCCTTCTTAAGTAGAACTGGATATACTTTTTTTCAGAACTATAATGCTGTCAAATTGCCACCTGAAGGATATTCATTCTCATCTCACCACAATGAATAGTAGTATCTATTTTTTTCTATGTCTTTGGCAACTGTGGATATTGTCAATCTTGCTAATATTAGTCAACCTGGGGGGCAAAGAAGAATGAGATAGTTGTTTTAACTTATATTTCATTGATTAGGAAATGTCAAGCATATATTTTCTGTACTAATTGAGCATTTTAATTTATTCTCCTGTGAATGCAGCTTATCTACTTTTATTGTATTTGTTCATTTTATTGACTTCGTTATTTGTTTATATCATCATCATCATCATCATCATCATCAGTGTGTGTGTATATGGGCACATGCATGTGCATGTACCATTGTGTGCATGTACAGTCAGAGGCCAACTTGGAGAAGTGAGTTTTTTCCATCCACATTTACTTAAGTTCTGGGGATTGAACTCGGGTCATCAGGCTAAGGTAGTATCATACTGTTCCTGAAAGTCACTAATAGTGTATCTCCTTGACATAATTTACTTGGATTTGCTGTATTTAACATAGATTATGCACTTTGGCATTTATCAATTTCCTTTGTCTTCAGTGTCTTATATTGTGAAGAAGTATCTATTGTCAGCCTGTTCTCTAATGACTGTGGGCTGTTGCAACTGCCCTTTCATTAAAACATTTCCCCTCAATACTTTTTAAGTAAAAACGTATTTATTCTCTCAATTGTAGCTGGAGTTTTCTCCAGTCCTGCCTGGCCCACGGTCAGGACAAATCTCTCTCACCCGCCAGTCCCGCAGCCACTTAGACCCAACCAAGTAAACACACAGAGACTTACATTGCTTACAAACTGTACGGCCACAGCAGGCTTCTTGTTATCTAGTTCTTATTTCTTAAATTAACCCATATCTATTAGTCTATAAGTTGCCCGGTATCTTGACATCTTCTCATGGAAGCGGCTGGCAGCATCTTTCTGCCTCAGCCTTCCACTTCCCAGAATTCTCTTCTCTGCTTGTCCCACCTATACTTCCTGCCTGGCTACTGGCCAATCAGCATTTTATTTATACAGAGTGATATCCACAGCACTCAAAGAATCTGATTTTTATTAAAGTAGTTTGTATAATTTGTCATGCAGTGAAATTTTTCTTTTCTTTCTGCACAAATTATTTACAGTCATCTACACTTTGATACCTAGTCCCCCGGCTGTTTCTCTGTGACACCTTGCAGTATGGATCCTTAGGATGTCTGTGGATTGAACCCTTCGAAGAAAACACATAATTTTGTGTGATGGGTATACTCCCCCCCCCCAGACAGAGTTTTTCCATGTAGTTTTGGTGCCTGTCCTGGCTATCGCTCTATAGACCAGGCTGGCCTCGAACTCACAGAGATCTGCCTGGCTCTGCCTCCTGAGTGCTGGGATTAAAGGTGAGTGCCACCGCTGCCAGGCTACGTACCTTTTTTTTTTCTCTTGTGGAGAAAGCACCCAAGTTTTCATTAGATTCTCAAAAAGATGCTTCATCTACTAAGATCAGGGAGACCTGGGTTACACGATCTCTTCTACCTTCCATCAGGAAGCCTTATGTCTGTGTACCTTTCCAAATCTGCCCTTGCAGTTCATTTCAGTTGTGGTGGTTTGAATATGAATGGTTCCTACAAGCTCATATATTTGAATGCTTAGTCATCAGGGAGTGGCAGTATCTGAGAAGGGTTAGGAGTTGTGGCCTTGTTGGAGTAGGTGCGGCCTTGTTGAAGGAGGTGTATAATTAAGGGTGGGCTTGGAAGCCTCAAAAATCCCACACCTGTCCCAGGGTTTCTCTCTCTCTTTCCATCTCCCTCTCTCCATCTCTCTCTCTCTTTGACTGCAAATCAGGATGTAACTCTCAGCCATTGCTCCAGCGCCATGAGTAACACCATGTTCTGGCCATGCCCCTGCCGTGAGGATAATGGACCAGCTCTAAAATTGTAAGCAAACCTCCAATTAAATGCTTTCTTCTATAAGTGTTGCCTTGGTCATGGTGTCTCTTCACAGCAATAGAACAGTGACTAAGACAGAAGCACCTTCTAATTAATTCATTCAACAAATATCAAGTGAGCACTTACAACATGAGGTATTGTATCACCCAAGTTCACTAAACTGAAAGTTGTTCTCTATTGGCTGATAGTCTGCATTGGAGAAAAAGAATCCATCACATAAGAACATGTTATAAGTGTTTATCACAGGTATGGCAACTTTTAGATTTGTGAGTGTCCGAGCATTTGTAGGTGTGGTGTTATTTCCAAAATATCTGATGCCATTGGGGGAGAGTCAGGAGAAAGCTAAGTGACCAGTTAGAAGCCGATGGAGAAGCATAGGGAAGAAATATTAGAGGTTCAACTGTGACTGGGGCTGTGTAGAAGGAACGGGAGAGATTCAGAGCATACTAAGCAGGAAAAGCAATTGCTTATTGAGGCATTGAACACGAGAACTCACGGGGAACTAGAAATCAGAAATAGCTGCTGTTTTTTTTGGCTTCGGCGAGTGGTTGCCTGGTGGAGTCATTGCTGAACTAGGAAACAGAGCAAAGTTCCCGATTTAAGTGAAGGTTTAGTTCTGCACATTTGCAGTCTTGTGTAGGGGTATAGAGCCAGAAATGGACACGATCATCCTAAGTAGGGGTATAGACACAGCAAAAATCTTGGGACTATCAGGGCTTTAGAGGATCATGGAGAAAGGATAAAGTTAGTGGTTGAGAGAAGAGATATGAGAAACAGGGTGAAGTGCTGCAGATAAATCAACCAAGGTCAAGGCAGGAAAGAGCCCACTGATGAAGCCTCCTCAAGAGTACTTTGCAGGGAACAATGGAGTAGAGGCTTCTGGGAGATGTGATGTGGTTGCAAGGAAGGAGTTTGAAAGAGAGAATGAGGGGGAGGTGGCAAGAATCTTGTAAATAGATGTATTTCACCCAAAGCATCATGGTGAGCTGTGATGGTAGCTAGAGAGTGTGTGGGTAGGCTGATTGTTTCTCATGTAGTGGTAACTGTTACAAAGTATTCATGAAGTTCCAAGAAGCTAACCCCAGAACCAATGATTCTGGTATCTGGTAATTAAACATTATTTTTCCTTTTTATTAGGTTTTTTTTTTTTTTTGAGACACCATCTCACCATATAACTTTGGATGGCTTGGAACTTGCTATGTAGATCAGGCTGGACTTAAACTCACAGAAAAATCCATCTGCTTCTACCTTTTGAGTTCTGTTACTAAAAGCATGCATCACCATCCTGGGTACATTTTAGTTTTGAAAGACTTGTGTTCTAGTTTTTTTTTTTTTTTTTTTTTCCTGTTGCTGAGATAAAACTCCTAAAAGCAACTTGGGCACGAAACAGTTTCCTTGGTTTATACATCCCAGTTACAGTCCATCACTGAAGGAAGTTAGGGCAGGAGCTCCAGGAAGGAGCCTGAAGTCAAGAACTGAAGCAGAAATCACAGAGAAATGCTGCTTACTGGCTTGCTCTCTATGACTCATTGAGCTTGCTGTTTATGCAACCTAGGACCACTTGCCCAAGGGTGGCACCACACACAGTGGGGTGCCCCCCACATCAATAATTAATCAAGGAAATGCCCCTACAGACTTTGTCTACAGGCCAATCTGGTGGAGACATCTTCATAATAAGGCTCCCTCTTCCCAAATGGCTCTAGTTTGTGCCAAGTTCACAAAAACTAACCAGTGCAACCTGATTACTGAACTGGGAAAGAGTTCCTTTGTCAGGGTTTTAAAGGTATTTCAAAACTGAGATGGCTCGGACACTGACCTGCAGGAAAAAAGCCAAAACTTATCAGAACAGATGCTGGCTCTAAACAGCGCATAGGACTGTACCAACAAATAGCAGCTCTGCTCCCGTTGCCAGGTAACGATCTAGATAGATGGAGACAAGTGGCTTTCTCAGGAGTACTTTGACCGAAGAGACTGATTTCCAGATTGAATTGGTTGGACTTCAGGGCCTCCAAAGGACCAGATTGTGGAATATATGTAAACGCTTCTGCTGGATTACATTGAAGGACAATTTTATAATCACAAATTTAGGGGCAAAGTGAGCCTTAAGACATACAGGAACAATGAAATACTTCGGTTTTTATCTCTCTAAATGCTAAGGTTAAACTAGGTGGAGGTGGGGCATACCTTTATTCCCAGCACTCGGGAAGTAGAGGCAGGCTGATCTCTGTGAGTTCAAGGCCAGCCTGGTGTACAGAGTGAGTTCCAGGACAGCCAGAGTGGTTACAAAGAGAAACCCTGTCTTGAAACAAAACAAAACAGCTAAGGTTAAAAGATAGCGACACGTTTTAGAGGGAGAATAAAATGAACACAACTCATTTGAAGTAAGAATTGTGAGGGCAAGAGAGATGCCAGTTTCAAATTCTAGCTTCATTTGGAGCTTGAAGTAGGAACACAACAGGTATCTTTTGCAGCAGAGCACACACAGGTGGAGATTTCCTTCCCTGATGCTTTCTCGGCGTCGGGCACTGGCAGTAGAATTTAAGATGATATGATTTTGCAGGCTCTTGTATGTGTTCTGTTTTTATGGTAGGTCAGGACGCTGGGGCAGAGGCCCACAGCTGGAAGTCAGTACACTTTATCATTACAGTGCACAGCGATGGTTCATTTCCCTCTTTGGTAAGGGCACGGTCTTGCATTATTCCAGGAATTTTTTTTTTTTCCAGACAGGAACTGCAGCGCATCTTTTCCCTTTTGACAAATGCCGAAAGATAAGGCTTCCCGAAGAATCGGCCATCTTTCAGAGCTTCTCCTTGTAGCATATTTGTTGTGATGTGTAAGTCTGTCTAGTATACAAATGGACTTAATTATAGTTATTATTCCCACCCTTTATGCTTCTTGGTGATGGCTCAGAATGTCATGTCTCAATGTACTTTGGAGAAAATTGGAATTTAAAAGTTCCAATTTTGAAAGGGAAGAAGGAAAAAAAAATGAGAGTTCTGTGGTATGCAGAAAGTGCTTAATGTTCTGTTAGTAGGGAGAGTCAACAGTATTACCTTTCTTGGGTAAAAAAAGGCATAGATCTGCGTGTTTACTTGGATTCTATGTTGTTATCATTGTTAGGAGATTTTTTTTGGGGGGGTCAGTTTCTTTTATTTTCAACTGTTGCTGATGTTGACTAAATAAAATAAACTGCTCTACTGGTGCCACCTCTTAGATAGGATGGAAAAATATTCAGATTGAGAATATAAACGAAAAGAAATAATTTATCTGTAGGTATGTTATTATTATTGATGGTGTTTCTAATTCTCTTTTTCCAGATCACACCAGTCTGAGGAAACAGGCCTAGAACATCAAGATAACAACATGGCCTTGATCATTTTGACCTTGAGCATTTCCCCAGCCGTGTCCTGGAGGCCTCAAATATTCCTTGCCTCCTCCACCTCCCAAACTCTTGGCTTCTCAAATATCCCTTCTACTGTTTCCGGCTGCCTCTGCTCTGAGGGTTGGCAACCTCAGTTGGAAGTTCATGTGCACCACCTTGATGACCTTGCAGTACTTGTACACTTACCCCCTTCCTCGCTCCTCACTGTTTCTCCCCTGAAATGGAAGAATATCCCTGAGAGTAGTCTGGATCTTTCGGTTTTTCTAAAGCTGTTTGAAGCAAACAGCCCCTGGGACCAGGTTGAGGACAAACGATCTTTCGATGTTCATCAGTTCTCGGAGCTCTGTCATTGACTGAGGAAGGCATCTGACTACATCAGCAGTCTCACAGTCAGGAAGGGGTCTCTATCTTCCTCAAGGACTTCTATGAGAAATTTGGGGCAGAGTTTCAGAGCCTCTGCCGATTGATCCCAATGGTTCGGAAAAGCATCAATTCCTCAGGTAGGAAAACTGTCCAAGAGCCAATTCTGCTCTGATGTAGCTCAGGAGACGGGGCTGCAAATTAAATTCTACTTCTGAAAACCTTCTGAAGCATTTTAAAAGGGAAAATTCCTCCGTAAGTGTGCTGACCCGTTATTTCACTAAAATACCTAGAGTCTTAATTAAATCAATTTTTCATCCACTTTCTAAGGTGATCCTCTAGTGGTATCAATGCTTTCCCAACAGCTCTCTAAATTTTCTGCTAATAGTAATGAGATTATGTAAATGAAACTTTTGTTTTTGAATTCTGACCATATCCCTGGTCTCTCGTCATAATATTTCTACCTCATCATGGCCTTTTACTTTGCAACACTGGAGTTTGCAATAACCAGTCCTAGATGTGTAAGATGAGTCTCACCATGCTTGCTTTCTCCAGTCAAGGGCACTTACTCAGTGCTCACGTGGCTCAAACCTGTACAGTGAAGTTGACCCTGTTGGGTCAGGAGGAGGATAGGGTGTGGCCTGCAGGACATCAGAAGTCCTATGTATTGCCAGTGTAAGAGGTGATAGAAATGTGAAAGGGCTGCAGGAATCCAGAATTCCAAGAGAGAGGTACTGAAGCAAAGAAGCATAGGGAACAGCTGAGCTGCCTGGGTCTCCACTTGGCATGGGCTATATATTCATTCTTCTTCTAATAATGCATATACTCTGCAATAAATACCTCTCTGAACAATGTACCTAGCAACCTGTTAGCAACTGGGACTCCCAACTGCAGTGAGCTACACTTCCCCCCCCACACTCCAAACAGTGTAATAACTTTCTCCTTTCCTTAATGGCCATCAAAAAGACAGAGTCTCCTCAAATGTATCCCAATACATTTGGGAACTATGGATAATGGGTCAGTCCAATGTAGCCTGGGTCGGCGTACATGTACAACAAGACAAATTGTGTCCTCTAAGTGAACTTTTACTCTTATCATTTTATGCATAATTGGGCATGCATGTGATTAAATTTAGAGGAATCATGGGAAGGGATGTGTACAGTTAAAAAAAAGTTATATAATTTAATCTGTTACTCAAAATAAGAAACCACCAGATATGCCCCTTAGCAACCAAACTATTTCTTTGTTTGAACTCTATAAAAGGAAACCATGAATAATAACCAGGGCTTTTGGGTACTTTAACTCACTCGGCATAGTGTCACTTCTGACCGTGTTGATTTCTGAGCTGTACTATTGCCTTGCTTGGAATAAAGTTTCCCTGCTATTTTGCAATATGTGTGAGCTTTTATTTGGCTTCTTTGAGTCAGGGGCCAAGAACTTGGGAACAGCCACTCAGACTTTGATCTCTGGCCACAGTGCTGTGACAGTGGTGTAACCTTGCCTTGCATTGTTTTTCCAAGTCAGCAGAAATGGTCTCCAAATTTATTTTACCTGTTAATATGAAATCTGTTAGCCATGGCCTTTAGGCATGTATTTCTTGTTTTCTTTCTTTTATTTTTTGTAAATATATCTTTGTTTTATTTCTTTTATTTTCTTTATTTATTTATTATATCTTTGTTTTATTTCTTTTATTTTCTTTTTTAATTGAAAACATTTTTTCTTTTTTTTTCTTTTTCTTTTTTTTTTTTTTTTAGAGCTGAGGACTGAACCCAGGGCCTTGCGCTTGCTAGGCAAGCGCTCTACCACTGAGCTAAATCCCCAACCCGAAAATATTTTTTCATACAATGTATTTTGATCGTGACTTTCCCCTCTCCCAGTTCCTCCCAGATCTTCCCCTCCTCCTTACCCACCCAAATTTATGTTCATTTCCTTTTTCTTAAAAAAATAACAAAGAAAAACAAACAGATGAAAACAATAAGAAACACACACACACACACACACACACACACACACACACACACACCACAAAAACAGAAATCAAATATACAAGGCAACATGAAGACAAAAACGGAGACGGAGATGGAGAAGAAGGAGAAGGAGAAGGAGAAGGAGAAGGAGAAGGAGAAGGAGAACCCAAACAAATCAAAATGAGACAAAAAGCCTGTAAAATAAACATTACATAAGTACCAATAAGTTGATTTTGTGTTGGCCATCTATTCCTGGGCATGGGGCCTGCCCTGAAGTGACACTCTGTCGGAGAAAATGAAATTTTCCTTTGCCAGTGGGTATCAGTCTAGGCACGTATTTCAACCTGTTTGCATCTTAGTGTCCTCTGTTATAATATGAACACACATATCTAGAGGATTGTGATACTCTTTTTTCTCCTTTCTTTCTTTTTATTTTATGTGCATTGGTGTTTTGCCTGCATGTATGTCTGTGTGAGGGTGTCAGATCCTGGAGTTACAGTTGTGAGGTGCCATGTGGGTGCTGGGAATTGAACTCGGGTCTTCTTGGAGAGCGGTCAGTGTTCTTAACCACTAAGCTATTTCTCCAGCCCCAAGAATTGGGATACTCTTGATTGTTAACTTAATGGAATTTAGAATCGCCATAGAAACAGGTTTCTGGGTATGCTTGTGTGGGGTTATCTAGATTAGGTGAATCTACTCTAGATAGTGAGGGTGTGAAAATCTACCCCAGATGGGTTGAGGCTGAAATAAAAGAAGAAAGTGGGCTTGGCATAAGCATTCGTCTTCCTGTACCTCCTGATGGCAGGTGCAATGTGACCAGCCCCCACCGCTTCTATTTCCCACCATGATAGACTGTACCCTTAGACTCTGAGCCCCAGCTAGCCCCTCCTTCCTGAAATTTCTACCTGTTTGGTATTTTAATCACAGCAATGAGAAAAGTAACTAATATAAGGATTAAATGAAAATGTCTTAACACAGAACCTGGAACACATTGCCCAGTAAATGGCAGCCTTTATGTTAATCAGCCCCGGCATCTTCTTGGCATCTGCTTGTTTTACTTAAGAAGGATTCACAATAACTATAGAGGTGTCGAACACTCAGGCTACCATAAGACAGAGACACATTTTTTTTCTCTTCTGTTGGGAGCTATTGACCTCTGATAGAGAAGAATCAAGGGAAGACTTTGTAAAAAAAAAAAAAAAATCAAATTTGCTTTTGTCCTTCAGGGAAATAGAAAATATTGAGTTTCCTGACTTTCAAGAGCAAGGAATGTAGCAATTTACTCAATAAACACCTTGAACGGATTTCTAGAACTTTAAGAGGCTTCGGAGGTCATTTAGTCTACCTTCTTTACTTAATAGAGGAGACAGCTGAGGGTCAGAAATATAGACCAACTCTGTCATCCTCCTTGGACCATGACCTCCCATAGGAATACTTTCCTTCTAACCCCTAGATTTTTTTTTCTATATGTTGTGCCTACTTGTTTATTACAAGGGCCATGTGTTGGCACATGCCTGTGTTTCTAGATACTCAGGGGCCTCAGGCGTGGGGACTGCAAATTCAAGGTATGCTTGGCTATATTTGGAGACATTGTTTCAAAGTGAAGAAAGGGCTTGGGATGTAGATCAGTGGAAGGACATTTGTGTACCATGTGTGAGGCCTTGGTTTCAACCCCCAGCACTGGAGTTGGAGATAGACATAGGGTTAGATGGAGATAGGTAGATAGAATGTCCAACAGCATTAAGCTTTCTTTAGGTGACTATCATGGCAAATTATGCTTCTTGATATAGCTCTGCCACTCTGAATAAACAGTCTATTATGATAATGCTCGGGAGAAATGTTGGTACTTTAGATTAAGGTAGATTCCAGAGGAGGAATATTTTAGACTCCAAAATCTATCTATCTAAAGTTTAGAGAGATAGAGGCATATTGTATGATTAGATGTTAGAAGACAAAGTGAATGGAAGAAAAAAAATGAATCCAAACGTGTTTTTTGAGGCAGGGTCTCATGTAGCCCAATTTGATCTTACATTCACTGTGTAGCTGAAGATGACCTTGAACTTCTGATCCTCCTCTACTACCTCCTAATCGCTGAGATTACTGGTGTGTGCTTCCACGCCTGCATCCAAACATTTTGACTTTAGTAATTAGGTAGTTGATGATATAATTAATTGAGATGGGGAAATCATTGAACATGTTATGTTTGCTATGCCCAGGAAAATTCTGAGTGTATGTTGGGAGCTTGATTCTGCAGCTCATGAAAGAGAGCTACGATGAAGATATAAATTTGGGAATTGTCAGTGCAAGAATATTTATGGGACTGGATGAGATCATCTAGGGATGAGATGGAAATAGAAAGGAGAAGAATGCTGAGATCGGATGCTGGAGAATTCTATATTCTAGAGGGCTAGCAGAGGAAGAATGTCAGCCAATGAGACTCAGGGGTTATTCCTTGGGGGAATTTTTGAAGATGCGTTTTTTTGGGGAGAGGTTCTTTTTAGGGTAATTGGGCTTTAAAACAAGCAATTCAGTAGGATTGTTTATAATGAAAGAGGGACATGTAGAATTATGTGGATGGGTGGCAGGGAAAAGTGAGGGAGTTAGGACTGTGTGTAACAAAGTCATGTCCAAGAACGAGTTGGTAAAGGCCCAAAGAAGACCTGCAGGAGAGTATCTGTGTCCTACTCTTGTCTCACGAGTGAGGCTAAAGATCCCTTGAGTGGGTCAAACATAAAGATGGAGAGGCCGTTATGAATCAGAATGATAGTAGAATCTGAAAGGCTTGGCAAGCTATAGAAGATGCTCTCTGTGGAAGTCTGTTGGGCTAAAGCAAGTGGGATGTGGTGCGAGTCTGGCCTGAAAGGGTAGCAGTAGGAGGGTTGGATTCTAGAGGCATTTGGAAAGGAAGGGTTGGCAGGGTTTTAAGACTGACTGGACATAGGTGATGAGCAAAGAAAAGAGGCCTGTGCAGTTTGAGAGCCCTGCAATTGCTTTGGGGTGGTTTTGACTTTTTCCTTATTTTTGAAAATTTCACACATGTATATAATGAAATATAATCATACTTACCTCCCACTTTGCCATCTAATCACTTTCATACACCCCCTCCCAAATTCATATCTTTTTTTTTTTTGATGACTCGTCAAGTCTAATTGGTGCTACCCATATGTGTACAGGTGTGGTGCCACTAACCATAATGTGGGAAACCTGCCAGAAAGATGAATAATTTAAAAAGGAAAACATGAACAAGGAAAGAACAACTAAATCATTCTTCCATGATGTCTCTGTCTCTCTCTCTCTCTCTGGGTTTCATGTATCCCAGGCTGGCCTTGAACTCACTGTGTAGCAGAGATACTCCACTTCTCCCGTCTCCTGAGTACTAGGATTATAGGCCTGAGTCATCATACCCTGTTTACTCAGTGCTAGGGATCGAACCCTGGGTTTTGTTCCTGGAAGATAATCACTTTACCAATGAATGGAGTTACATCCCCAGCTCTTCGACGACCCCTTCCCACATTTCTATGCTTTGTGCCAGTGCTGAGAATTGAACCTAGGGCCTTAGGCATGCCAGGCAAGTGCTCTATCACTGAGCTAAGCCCCCAGCCCCTGCAACTCATGCTTTACCACAACTGTTAAGAGCTGAGAGTTTGATTTCACCCACTTCGTTCTGTATATTGACTGCATAATAAAAAATTTAACAAAAAAGTATAGTGAATTGGCTCTTCAAATCTTAAAAGATAGCTCATTAGCCGATTAATGTGTTTCTGTTTGCACAAAGGCCTGTAGCTGAAGCCAAATGATGTAATAAGATCAGCTCAGACTTCAGTTTTTGATGGTTTGCCAGGTGAATATTGACATGACTGCACTTATTTATGAGGTTGCTGATCATCTGAATTGCCCTGTGAGGGCCTGAGTTATTTTACAGTGCTATTCTCTCCTGCTTAACTAAATGACATGAATCTTACCCTTCGGATAGCAGTGACTGTGGGCCAAGTCGAGATTTCTGCGAGCTATGGAAGACGCTTTCAGTGACTGGAATGTGTGAGCGTCTTGCCTGAAAGACCTGGAGTTCTTCCCACTCCTTAGAGACTAGTGAGCTCCTGAGTGGGGTTCACGAGGAGCAGTCATGCTCAAAATTGCTTAAGGAAAGAGAGAGAAAGAGAGAAAGAGAGAGAAAGAGAGAGAGAGAGAGAGAGAGAGAGAGAGAGAAAGAGAGAGAGAGAGAACTCTTTCAGGTACTTATTTATATAAGCACTTATTACCATATAATCTCTTTCCTAACCTGGTTTGAACTGGTGTATTTCCTTGAAAGGAATGATTATTATTGCTTTAAAAACTCTCGGATTTAGACTTTCCCAGCAAGCATTCTCTCTGAAATGAGTTCGAGTTCAAAAGCCTTGCTACGTATGTCATTTTATGAACTTTCTGAATTGCTATGAAAGAACATGAACTACTTAAATCCAAAGAAAAGCTTGCTCCCCACTTTCCACCAAATTCTGGTCAGGATGGCACCCATTTAGGGGAGTTTAATAAATGTTAGAATAGTAGTAACTTAGACACGGAGCAGAAATGAGATATTGTCCATTCTGCTTCCTCTCCTTTTCAGACGAGGGAGCAGAAGCCTAAAGAGGTGAGGCATTTGGCCAAGTTCATTTCCCCGACGGATTACAGCGACGTTGGGTTCTTACTAGTCTCTATCAGGAGCTCTGTGATTTTTTTTTCCATTGATGATAATGTTAACTTTGTGCGCTGGTTACCTTTGCGCCAACTTGGTACAAGCTAGGATCATCTGGCAAGAGGGAACTTCAATTGAGAAAATGCCTCCATGAGGTTGGCTAGTAGGTACATCCGTGGGGTATTTTCTTGATTAATGATTGATGTGGGAGCCCAGCCCGCCGTGGGTGGTGTCACCTGTAGGCAAGTGGTCCTGGGTTAAATAAAGCAGGCTGATGGGCTGGAGAGATGGCTCAGAGGTTAAGAGCACTGACTGCTCTTCCAGAGGTCCTGAGTTCAATTCCCAGCAACCACATGGTGGCTCACAACCATCTGTAATGAGATCTGGTGCCCTCTTCTGGTCATACATGCTGTATACAAAATAAATAAATAAATCTTTAAAAAAAAAGAATATCATTAAAAAAAGAAAGAAAGCAGGCTGAGCTGTTTTTTTTTTTTTTTTTTAAATTATTACTCTTTTTGTGTGATTTTTTTGGGGGCTTGCCGCCCGGTTCCCAAATAAATCACACACAGAGTCTTATTATTTATTATATTAGTTGTGAATGCCCAGCCTTAGCTTGACTTGTTTCTTGCCAGCTTTCCTTAACTTAAATTATCCCATCTGTCTTTTGCCTCTGGGCTTTTTCCTTTCCTTACTTCTGTATATCTTACTTTCACTTTTACTCCGTGGCTGACTGTGTGGCTGTGTGGCTGGCCCCTCGTGTCCTCCTCCCTTGTTTTTACTCCTTAATCTTTCTTGCTCCCCAATCCTGCTTTTTTCTCCTTCTATTTATTCTCTCTGCCTGCCAGCCCCAGCTAGCCTTTCTCCTGCCTTGCTATTGGCTGTTCAGTTCTTTATTAGACCAATCAGGTGTTTTAGATAGGCAGCATAACACAGTTTCACAGAGTTAAACAAATGCTACATAAAAAGAATGCAATACGTCTTTGCCTCATTAAACAAACGATCCAGCATGAACAAATGTAACACATCTTATAATATTCTACAACGCTGAGAAAGCCATGGGAGCAAGCTAGTCATCAGCATTCCCCCACGATCTCTGCTTCAGCTTCTGCTTCCGCGTTTCTGCTCGAGTTCCTGCCTTGGCTGCCCTCGACGATGGATTGTGATCAGGATGTATAAGCTCAATAAACTCTTTCCTCCCCTCGTTGCTTTTAGTCATGGTGTCTTTGTCACAGAAATAAAAACACTAAGACGCTATGGCTACTTGATTAAAGGGATGTTTGTCAGAATTTTTTCCAACAAGGAAGCTATTCTTTCCCTTCTGGGATCGTTAAGTACTTGGTAGGGAAGTGTTTTGGCAGTGTATCTGTTTTCTCTCTAAACTTTGACTATTCCCCATGGGCACTTCTTGGTTGGATTAATTTTTACTGTGATGCTTACCGAATGGCATTTTCTGATTCTCCCATTCCTTCTACAAAGATTGGTTGGAATTTCACTGAAAAGAAGTTTTTTTTTTCTGTCCTTGGACTCATGGTTTTCTATTTATCCAATGGTTTATAATGTCCTTATAATGTATATCCATTTCTACCTCCCCGCTCCCGTTTAAAGACAGGGTCTCATGTAGCCCAGGCTGGCCTCAAACTTATTATACAGTTAAGCATGACCTTGAACTTGTGATCCTCCTGCCTCCATTCCCTGAGTGCTGGGATTATAAGCATGTGCTACTGTGCCCAGTTTATGTGGTGCTGGGGATTGAACCCGGGGCTTTGTGCATGTCAGGCAAGCACTCTACCAACTGAGCTATGTGCCCAGTCTTCATTCCTACTTATTTTGAGGAACTGTTTTCCAGAAACATTGGAGCATCTTACATTCCCACTAGGAACACTCGTAAGGGTTCCAACTTCTTCAGTTCTTTGCTAGCCCTGTTTTCTCTATTTTAAATTATAGTTGGTCCTAGTGATAGGGATATAATATTTTGTTTTTCCTAATACCAATGCCATTGAATATCTCTAGATGTACTCTTCTGACATTTCTGCATATTCATTGCAGGCATAAGTAGTTAAGCATTTTTAGTTGGGTTGTTAGTCTCTTTGTCATCAATTTTAGGTATTCTTCATAGATTCTGGGCATCAGGTCCTTATCAGATACATGGCTTGCAAATTTATTCTCATTCTGCAGGGATGCATTGTCATTCTTGATGGTCTTTGATGAACCAAGTGTTTTTAGTTTCAGTGAAGTACAGTTTGACTATTTTCCTTTGTGACTGTTGTTGCACCTGAGAGATCACAAACACCTACAGGGTCAGGAAGCTGGTTCTTGTATTTTCTTTGGAGTTACATTCTAGCTCACACATTTTGGATTTTATTCATTGAGAGTTAATATTTTTTGTAAGCTGTTTGCTAAGAGGAACTCAACCTATTCTTTTGCAAGTAGATAATCATATTGAAGAAACTGGTAGCTTGCCTGTCCCTCGCTTTTTTTTTTTAAAGAATTTCTTGAAATTTAGACCAGTTCAGTACTTTGGGCTTTTTTCCCCCTAGCCTTGGAATAGTCCCCTCTGCCCCAAGAAACCCTGGTTCTTTTTATTGAAGAATTGTATTCAGAAACCAGTATTTCGATTGGGGGTATAGTTAAGTACTGAAAAATTTATTCTTTGCATTCAATTTCTTTCTAGCACTGCAAGAAATTTTTAGTGGAAGTTGTTTTGTATTATCTCTTTCCTCCCAATGCTTATTATGCTTAATTTAATGTTTTTGTTGGGCTCTTTTACAAAATTAATTTTCCAGCTAGAAAATGTAGATTATTAAATTTTTTTCTTAGCAACCAGATCTTCTCATTTGCTTCTATGGCTAGCATTTTAACTAAAAGACTTAGTTATCCTTTTCTTTATGTGTATGTGTCTGTAGGAATAGTGCTACTATATCCTCTCTCTCTCTCTCTCTCTCTCTCTCTCTCTCTCTGTGTGTGTGTGTGTGTGTGTGGTGTGTGTGTGTGCTTGTAGAGGCCAGAAAATGGCTTCAAATCCCATGGAGCTGGAGTTATATGCAGTTTGTGAGCTGCCTGACATGGGTACTGGGACCTTAACTCAGCTTCTTTGGAAGAGCAGCATGCTCTTAACTGCTGAACCATCTTTCCAGACCCTCTGACCAGCTTTAAAAAAATACTTATCTTTGAGATTGTAATTACATCATTTACCCATTTCTCTTCCTCCCTCCAATCCCTCCCATACATACCTCCTTGCTCTCTTTCAAATCCATGGCCTCTTTTTTTTTTTTTTTAAATTTGTTATAGGTATGTACATACATACATATTCCTAACCATAACCTGTTGTGGAATATATTGTTTAACCAGGCAAAGATGTGTTACATTTGCTCATGTTGCATTTGTTAACTATGTAAAGATGTGTTGCATTTGCTTTAATTAAACAAAATTAACCTGGGTTCAGAGAGGCGGAGCTAGCGATTGTTTGACAGGAAGTAGCAGGGAGGAGCTTAGGTTTTTTTTTTTTTTTTTAAGAGTTGGGGTGGTATGGAAGGGAGTGGCTTCCCAGATACCAGCAAGGAGAGAAAGTTAGCTAGTTATCACTCTCATTCTCTAAGCGCTCAGGTTTTCACTTTAGCCTTTGAATCTTGAGTTTTATTAGAACTATAGAGACTTAGCACCACCTTCGACAGAGCCATTGTGTGCGGGAACGGAATTCCACTCCACCCACGTGCAGCCACTGGAACGAAGGTAAAACAATAACCAGGTCATTCTGTTTAATGTTACTTGTATGTACGTTTTTTAGGGTTGACCGTTTGGTATTGTATAACCAGTTGGTGTGCTATTCCCTGGAGAAACTTATTATTCTCACTCTCTGCATCTTTAGTTGCCTGTAGTTCTTTGTTTAGGGTTGAATTTTCGTGGGCTCTCTCCTGTCCACTTTGTCCATTGTTTATGTCTTCATTCAGCTTATTCTTAGGTAGTCTATGGTGATATTGTGTTCTCCGATATAGTGCACCCTAATAAACTTATCTGGGGGTCAGAGAACAGAACAGCCGCAATATTAAACATAGAGGTTAGGCAATGGTAGCACATATGCCTTTAATCCTAGCATTCCAGAGGCAGAGATCCATCTGGATCTCTGTGAGTTCAAAGCCACACTGGAAACAGCCAGGCATGGTGACTCACACCTTTAATCCCAGGAAATGATGGCAGAAAGCAGAAAGGTATATAAGGCATGAGGACCAGGAACGAGAGGCTGGTTAAGCTTTTAGGTTTTTGAGCAGCAGTTCAGCTGAAATCCATTCAGATGAGGACACAGAGGCCTCCAGTTTGAGCAAACAGGATCAGCTGAGGAACTGGCAAGGTGAGGTTAGCTGGGGCTTGTTCTGTCTCTCTGATCTTTCAGCATTCACCCCAATACCTGGCTCTGGGTTTGTTTTCATTAATAAGACCTTTTAAGATTCGTGCTACAGTAGTCACGTGGTGAGACTTCTTACATTTCTAGGAGACAGTCTCACAGCAACCCCCCACTGCCCTGATCTTCTGACTCTTAGCAACCTTTCTGCCCGCCTCTTCCAAAATGTTCCCTGAGCCTCAAGTGTGGGAGTGTTTTGTAGATGTATCCATTGGGGCTGGGCTTCACAACTCCACATTTTGACTAGTTGTTGTTTTCTGCTGCAAAGAGAAGCTTCCTTGATGGAGGATGAGGTCTACACTTAGCTGTGGGTGTAAGGACACATGTTTAGAATGTAGTGAGGGATTATGCTGGTTTAGTAAAGTGGTTTTAGATTCTCCCTTAAGATGCATGACTTCATTAGCCCTTGGTCGTTGGCTAGGTTTCCAATACCAGGCATGATTTCTTCCGTCTTGTTGAGCAGGTCGTAAGTCCAATTAGAGAGCTGTTGGTTACTGCCAGGGTGTGCATGCCATTACTGCTGCACCCTTAGGGTCATTGTGCCAGGCTGCTCATTGTTCTGGTTCACAGGCATCATAACCGTACAGGACTGCTGGTTGCTTTCTTTCTTTAGAAGCTTTCACAGCACTTTCTGATATGAAAGCTAATCTTCAGAGGGGAGGCGGTCAGGTCAGTTCCAGCTCTGGGGCCTGTGCACCCAGTTTCTGAAGCACAGTATCTTCAGCAATAGTGATTTACCTTCTGCCTCAAAGAGGCAACCAAGGGCAATAGCAAGAGGCTCCATGTCTTGAACAATCCTGACCAACCACTCAAAAGAAGGCTTCTCATGCCTGGTATTGGGTTTTTTGTTAGGGGGTCTTTTGCTCTTGGAAGGGAGCATTACCAGCTCAGATGAGGAAATTTCATTTAAACTATATACATACTTATACTCAGAATTATGTGTATTATAGGTTTTTTAAAAAGATAGTTAATAGTATGATTCTTTGACTGTTCCAGACATCTTTATTGTTATTTTTACCTTCCATCCTCCTTTTGTATTTACTTCCTTCTCTCTCCCTAATTAGAGCCCCCCCCTTTTTTTCCCATTTCCCACATCAGATCACTTGTACCTTGCTATTCTCTCTATTGTTTCACGATGCCCTTACTCTGGCAATGGTCTCTCTCTCTTTTTTTTTTGAATTTATTTTATTTTATTTTACAATATAATTCAACTTTACATATCAGCCATAGATTCCCCCGTTCTCCCCCCTCCCGCCCCCCATTTCCATCTCCTCCAGGGCAAAGACTCCCCCGAGGATTGAGATCGACCTGGTGGACTCAGCCCAGGCAGGTCTAGTCCACTCCTCCCAGGCTGAGCCAAGCGTCTCTGCTAAGCCCCAGGTTTCAAACAGCCAATTCATGCACTGAGCACAGGACCCGGTCCAACTGCCTGGATGCCTCCTAAACAGATCAAGCCAATCAACTGTCTCACCCATTCAGAGGGCCTGATCCAGTTGGGGGCCCCTCAGCCATTGGTTCACAGTTCATGTGTTTCCATTCGTTTGGCCACTTGTCCCTGTATTCCATCCATCCCTGGTCCCAACAACTCTTGCTCACATAAACCCTCCTCCTTCTCGCCAATTGGACTCCCGGAGCTCCACCCAGGGCCTGACCGTGGATATCTGCATCTAGTTCCCTCAGTCACTGAATGGGGTTTCTAGCACGACAATTAGGGTGTTTGGCCATCCTATCACCAGGGTAGGTCAGATCGGGCTATTTCTCTACTATTGCCAGCAGTCTATTGTGGGGGCATCTTTGTGGATTTCTGTGGGCCTCTCCAGCACTTTGCTTCTTCCTATTCTCACGTGGTCTTCATTTATCATGAGCATTCCTTGTGTTCCCTCTCTGTTCTTGATCCAGTTGGGATCTCCCGCTCCCCCAAGTTCTCTTTCCCTCGCCCCTCGCCCCTCATTACCCCCACTCACGTCCAGACTGTTCATGTAGATCTCATCCATTTCTCCGTCATTGGGTGATCCCCGTGTATTTCTTGGGGTCCTGTTATCCAGGCAGCCTCCCTGGTGTTGTGAGTAGCTGTCCAGTCATCCTTGTTCCACAACTAGTATTCTCCTATGAGTGGGTACATACCATGTTTGTCTTTCTGAGTCTGGGTTACCTCACTTAGGAGGATTTTTTCTAGATCCCTCCATTTGCCTGCAAACCTCATGATGTCATTGTTTTTCTCTGCTGAGTAGTATTCCATTGTATATATGTACCACAGTTTATTTATCCATTCTTCGGTTGAAGGGCATCTAGGTTGTTTCCAGGTTCTGGCTATTACAAATAATGCTGATATGAACATAGCTGAGCAAGTGCCCTTGTGGTATGATTGAGAATTCCTTGGGTATATGCCCAAGAGTGGTATAGCTGGATCTTGGGGGAGATTAATTCCCAATTTTCTAAGAAAGCGCCATATTGATTTCCACAGTGGCTGTACCAGCTTGCATTCCCACCAGCAGTGGAGGAGAGTTCCCCTAGCTCCACATCTTCTCCAGCACAAGGTGTCCTCAGTGTTTTTGATCTTAGCCAATCTGACTGGCGTAAGGTGGTATCTCAGAGTTGTTTTGATTTGCATTTCCCTAATGATTAGGGATGTTGAGCAATTCCTTAAATGTCTTTCAGCCATTTGTGTTTCCTCTGCTGAGAATTCTCTGTTTAGTTCTATAGCCCATTTCTTAATTGGACTGTTGGGAATTTTGATTTTGAATTTTGATCAAGAAATGTTTAATTTCTTGAGTTCCCTATATATTCTGGATATCAGTCCTCTGTCAGATGTGGGGTTGGTGAAGATCTTTTCCCATTCTGTGGGCTGTCACTTTGCCTTGTTGACCGTATCCTTTGCTCTACAAAAGCTTTTTAGTTTCAAGAGGTCCCATTGATTGATTGTTTGTCTCAGTGTCTGAGCTACTGGTGTTATACCTAGGAAGCGATCTCCTATGCCAATGCGTTCAAGACTACTTCCTACTTTCTCTTCTAGCAGGTTCAGAATAGCTGGATTTATGTTGAGGTCTTTGATCCACTTGGACTTAAGTTTTGTGCATGGTGATAGATATGGATCTATTTGCAGCCTTCTGCATGTTGATATCCAGTTATGCCAGCACCATTTGTTGAAGATGCTTTCTTTTTTCCATTGTACGCTTTTGGCTTCTTTGTCAAAAATTATATGTTCATAGGTGTGCGGATTAATGTCAGGGTCTTCAATTCGATTCCATTGGTCCACAAGTCGGTTTTTATGCCAGTACCAAGCTGTTTTTATTACTATAGCTCTATAGTAGAGCTTGAAGTCAGGGATCGGGATGCCTCCAGAGGTTGTTTTATTGTACAGGATTCTTTTGGCTATCCTGGGTTTTTTGTTTTTCCATATGAAGTTGAGTATTATTCTTTCCAGGTCTGTGAAGAATTGTGTTGGTATTTTGATGGGGATTGCATTGAATCTGTAGATAGCTTTTGGTAAAATTGCCATTTTTACTATGTTAGTCCTGCCTATCCATGAGCATGGGAGATCTTTCCATTTTCTGACATCTTCAATTTCTTTTTTTCAGGGACTTGAAGTTCTTGTCATATAGGTCCTTCACTTGCTTGGTTAGTGTTACCCCAAGGTATTTTATGTCATTTGTGGCTATTGTAAAGGGTGATGTATCTCTGATTTCCTTCTCAGCCTGTTTGTCAGTTGTATATAGGAGGGCTACTGATTTTTTTGAGTTGATCTTGTATCCTGCTATGTTGCTGAAGGTGTTTATAAGCTGTATCAGTTCCTTGGTTGAATCTTTGGGGTCACTCAAGTATACTATCATGTCATCTGCAAATAGGGAAAGCTTGACTTCTTCCTTTCCCATTTGTATCCCCTTAATCTCCTTATGCTGTCTTATTGCTCTGGCTAGAACTTCAAGTACTATATTGAATAAGTATGGGGAGAGCGGACAGCCTTGCCTTGTTCCTGATTTTAGTGGAATTGCTTTGAGTTTCTCTCCATTTAATTTGATGTTGGCTGTTGGCTTGCTGTAAATTGTCTTTATTATGTTGAGGTATGTTCCCTGTATTCCTGATCGCTCCAAGACCTTTATCATGAAGGGGTGTTGGGTTTTGTCAAATGCCTTCTCTGCATCTAGTGAGATGATCATGTGGTTTTTTTCTTTCAGTTTGTTTATATGGTGTATTACATTGACGGA
>CABHPP010137651.1:0-24678 GCA_902168425.1 Peromyscus attwateri | reverse complement strand
AGAATCTTTCTTTGTAAGCCTTCATTGCTATCTTTTAAAGCCTGTATCAGTCCCAATAATGACTCATCTTTGTTCTTATTATTAAGCCAGTGTTTGAACACTGTGTGAATTATTACAATGAATGCCAAAATGGTACAGGCCAAATATGCCTGAGGAAGGTCGTATATTTCCAGGAGAATGTCATTCATCATACAGACAAAAAAGTTTTTAAATTCTTGTGAGGTAATGTTGTCGGCCATATTATAAGAATTACTCAAAATTTGTTAGTCAGTTTTAAGGTATAAAATTATCAAGTACTTTTACTTGAAATAAGACACTGCTTGGCCTAGCTTACCTTTCCGCAGTTCTGGGGGTGTAGCAGGACTTTTCAGCCAGAAGGAGGCGTTGGTGTAGCGCTAAAGCAGGTCCTGTTGAGTGCCTTGGCTGGCAGCAGAGTGAGCACAGGCAGCAGGCAGTTTTTTCAGTGACCCCCTGGAGTTTCAGGGGGTGGAGACTTCCAGGCTGCTCTAAGCCCCTCACTGCCTCTACAGACAATAGGTCTGCCAGCAGCTCCAAACCCCCCGCCGGGGACAGGGGACAATGCCCTATTTTAACTAGGTGAAACTGTGGAAGCCTCGGGCTAGGGGCTAGGGCGGGGAGCCAGATGGGGGACACCCCATTCACAGCGATTTCACTGGTCTGGGGTTAAACTTGCCTTGGAACTGAGATGGGATTAGCTCCTTTTCAGGAATGGAACTGTGTAGGTTTTTCCTGGTTTTACAGAACTCTGCAGGCGATAACCTGCAGCTTCAAACGCCCGCCAGCCAGGGAGGAAGCTGAGGGCAGGAGCCACCCAGGCCTTTGGAATTTGCCCCACATGAGCGCCAGATATTGTTGTAATTACTTAGGCCACTCCACGTAGTTATAAGGAAGATTTATTTAGTGGGTAACTTACAAATGACGGGATAGGTAGGTGGTGGGTTCTGGAAAAGAGGCAGCGCAGTCTGGCGGTGTTCTCTGGAGAACCCTCCTAGGTCTACCTCTCACGTCCAGGTCCAGGAAAGAAGAGAGCGCCGCGCTTCCCGATCTCTGGTCTTCAGGGCCTCCCTTGGCCCCACCTTGTAGGCGTGATAGTTACGGAAGCCTCAATGGGGGTTGGAGCTTCCAGACTAAAGCTGGAATGGCTACCCACTACACTACACAGAGAAATCCTGTCTAGAAAAACAACAAACAAACAAAACCAAAAACAAATAAATAAAAAAAGCTGTATTGTTTTGATGGTTTCATTAAAGATTTTAATTTCTTCTTCAGTCATTTTGGATATTCTGTCCTCTTTACAATTTTTTATACAATATATTCTGATTATTACTGACCCTCCCCCAACTCTCCCAAATCCTCTCCACCTCCCATCCTACTAAAATCTACATCATTTCTTGCTCTCTCATTAGAAAACAAACTGGACTATAAAAAAAATAATAAAATAAGATAAAATTGAAACAAACAAGCCTGAACATAACAAAATCCCACATGAACAGAAAAAGAAAGAGCCAAAGAAAATCACAAGAAAAACTTACAGAAACAGAGATACACACAATAGCATGCACAGAAATAGCCTAACATCACAAAATTGGAAAACTTAATATATAATCAAAAGACCCAGAGGGTAAGAGAGAGAAAGCTAAAGAAAAGGAAAAGGCACAGATAAATCATTATTAGACAAAATAAAATAAAATAAATAACCCCCGCCCCCTGCAAAAAAAGCATTCAGTTCATTTCCTGATGGCCAACTGCTACTGGGCATGGGGATGGACTTTAAGATTGGTTTGTTCACACAGTGAGATTGTTGTGAAATATTTTAAATAGGCAAAGATGTGTTAGATTTATTTATGCTACAGAATATTACTTTAACCATGTATAGATGCGTTACTTTTGTTTATGCTGCATTTGTTTAATGATGTAAGAATGTGAATTTAATTATGTAATGATGTTTTGCTTTTGCTTCACTTTGCCTGCCTAAGGCACCTGATTAGTTTGATAAAGATCTGAACAGTCAGTAGCTAGGCAGACAAAGAATAGTTGAGGCTGGAGGGCAAAGAGAATAGTAGGAGAGATCTAGGCTCAAGAAAAACAGGAGAAGAGAGGAGAGAATGAGAGAGACACATGGGGCCAGAAATAAGGCAGACACTAGCCAGCTAAACATGAGAAGCAGTGAAAGTAAGAATTACAGAAATAGAGAGAGAAGAGAGAGAGAAAGAGAGAGAGACAGACAGACAGACAGACAGAGACAGAGACAGAGACAGAGAGACAGAGAGAGAGAGAGAAAGAAAGGCAAAAGGTAGATAAAGAGAAACAGGTTCATTTAATTTAAAAGAGCTAGCCAGAAATGAGCCTAAGCTAGGCCAAGCATTCATAACTAGTAGGAAGTCTCTGTGTCATGATTTGGGAGCAAGCTGGTGACCCGAAAGAAAAAGCTTGGTACAGTGAGACTATTTACCTCTTCACTTACCAGTTGTTATCAATTGGAGATAACTTGTGGCTTAGCGAGAGGAGATTGTGCTACTTCCACTGTCAGTACTGGAACCCACCAGACGCAGACATGTACATTTTCCAAGTGTTCCACAGCCTTTCATGTTTCTACCTTTTAAAATTCTCTGTTGAGACCTGTACCCATTTTTTAATTGTCTTTTTGACATCTTGTTCTTTGAGTTCTTTATGTATTTTAGATATTAGACTTCTGACAGACATGAGGTTGATAAAACATTTTCACATTCTGATTTGTACTAATAATCGTATCCTTTCCCTTGCAGAAGCATTTCAGTTTTATTGTTTTTAAAGCCTGTGCTAATGTTGTTCAGTTCAGAAAGTCCTTTCTTATGTCAGTGAGTTCAAGGATATCCCCTACTTTCTACTCTATCAGATTTGATGTGTCTGCCCATATGTTGAGAGCTTGGATCCATGGGGATTTGATTTTTGTGCAGGGTGATAAATATGTATTTACTTATATTCCTTAACATGCAGTCATCCAGTTTTATTGGAACTATTTGTTGAGATGATGCCCTTTTTTCCAGTGTGTTATCAAACAATAGGTATCCTTAAGTGTCTGAGTTCATGTTTGGGTTATCAGTTACATGCCATTGAGCAACATATCTGTTTTCAGTCTAATGCTGTTTTTTTTTGTTTGTTTTTTTAACCATAGCTGTATAGCTGTCTAGAAAAACTTGATGACAGGGATGGTGATAACCACAGCAGTTATTTTATTATTAGGATGGTTTCAGCTATGTTCTTGTGTGTGTGTGTGTGTGTGTGTGTGTGTGTGTCTGTGTGTGTGTCTGTGTCTGTGTGTCTGTGTGCTTTTATATGAAGCTGAAAGTTATCTTTTCAACCTTTCAAGTCCATTAAGAATGCCAAGAATTGTGTTGTAATTTTAATGGGTATTGCACTGAATCTGTAGATTGCTTTTGGTAGGATGTCACTTTTTACTATAGTAATCCTACCAATTCCATGAGAATGGGGGATCTTTCTATCTTCTGATATCACCTTCTATTTATTTATTCAATGTCTTAAAGTTTATATTATACAAGTATTGCTTGGTTAGAGTTACTCAGAATACTGTATTTCATTTGAAGGCATTTTTTCCTGATTTCTTTCTCAGGCTCTTTGTCATTAGTATATAAGAAGAATACTGATTTTTGTTTATTAATTTTGTATCTTGCTACTTTGCTGAAAGTGTCATCAGCTGTAGAAGTTTCCTGGTGGAATTATAAGGGTCACTTATATATACAATTATAACATCTCCAAATAGAGATGCTTTGATTTCTTACCTTCCTATTTATAGTCTCTTGATATTCTTTAGTTTTCATATTTCTCTGGAAAAAAACTTCAAGTACTATTTTTAATAGATGTAGAGAGAGTTCACAACCTTGTCTTGTTCCAGATATTATGGGGAATGCTTTAATTTTTCTCTACATTTAGGTAGATGTTAACTTGGGCTTTGTGTAAATCACGTCTTAAAATTTTGAGGTATATCCCTTGTATCTTAGTCTCTACTAGACTTATGCCTTGAAGGGATTTTTGATTTTGCCAATGGCGTTTTCTTCAACAAAGGAGATGATCAAGGTGAGTGACGCTTCTCCCACCCAGAGAGTCCTGCCTCTAGGACCCATGCCCTGGGACACAGCCAGTCCCTAGGAACCCCCACTCAACTCTGCCCCAGTTGCAGGGAAAACTCCTGAGGGAAGATGGCCCCAAACACCAAACGTCCCCTTTGGACGCTGCCATCTATAAGTTCCACGTTCTGCCATAATATCCATTCACCTGTGACCCAATAACTTCCTGAAACACAGGAGCAAAGCTACCAGCTCCCATTGGACCAAGAGCTCTCATTGGAACAAGAGAGGCTTCCTGAGACACAGAATCTGTCATCTCTGACTGGACCAAGAGCCCTGATAAGATGAAGAGTAGCTCCGTGAGTCACAGAATCAACTAGCTTGCATTGGGCCAAGAGCAGCTCCCTGAAATACAGTATCTACAACCTCCAATTAGACCAAGAACTAAGATTGGACCCAGAGGGACTCCCTGAGACATAGACACAACAAGCACAGAGTGGACCAATAGTAACTTTCTCAGACACAGGCACCTCTTATACCTATTAGAGGAGGAGATGGGCAGACATCAAGGCAAAAATACATACAACCACATAAAGAGCAATATGGCATCACCAGAATCTAGTCCTCCTCCAACAAGACCTGAACATCACAATGTAGAAGAAGGAGAAGAAAGCAACCTTAAAATTAGCTTCATGAAGATACTAGAAGCCTTTCAAGAAACAATGAAAAATTCCCTTAAAGAAATTGAGGAAAAGACAAAAAAAAATTGGAAGACATTAATAAATCCCTGAAAGAAAGCCAAGAAAACCATGAAAAAGCAATTAAACATGTGAGGGAAACAGTTCAAGACCTGAAAAGGGAAATAGACACAATGAAGAAGATACAAACAAAGGGAATGCTGGGAATAGAAAATCTGAGTAAATGAACAGGAAACACAGATCCACGTATAACCAACAGAATACAAGAGATGGAAGACAGAATCTCTAGTGCAGAGGATAGAGGAAATAGATTCCTCAGTCAAAGAAAATACCAAAGCCAAAAAAGTCATAACACAAAATGTCCAGGAAATCTGGGACACCATGAAAAGACCAAACCTAAGAATAATATGGATAGAAGAAAGAGAAGAATATCAAATCAACGGCACAGGAAATATATTCAGCAAGATCATAGAAGAAAACTTAAAGAAGGAAATACCTACAAAGATACAAGAAGCCTATAGAATATCAAACTGATGAGACCCCCTAAAAAAAGTTCCCTCACCACATAGTAATTAAAAAACTAAACATACAGAATAAAGAAAGAATATTAAGAGCAGCAAAGGAAAAAGGCCAAGTGACTTATAAAGGCAAACCCATCAGAATAACACCCGATTTCTCAATGGAGACTTTGAAAGCCAGAAGGGCCTGCACAGATGTAATACAGACACTAAGAGACCATGGATACCAGCTTAGACTAATATACCCAGCAAAACTTTCAATCACCATAGATGGAGTGAACACGGCATTCCAAGACAAAACCAGATTTAAACAATACCTGTCCCCAAATCCAGCCCTACAGAAAGCACTAGAAGGAAAATTCCAACGTAAGGAAGTCAGATACACCCACGGAAACACAGGCAATGGATAACCCCACAGCAGTAAATCCCAAAGAAGAGAAATACACACACACTACCACCAAAAGATGACAGGAATGAACAATCACTGGTCATTAATATCGTTTAATGTGAATGGAATTAATTCACCTATAAAAAGTCTTTCTGCTGCATACAAGAAACACACATCAACTTCAAAGATAGACAATACCTCAGAGTAAAAGACTGGGAAAATCTTTCCAATCAAATGGTTATAAGAAGCAAGCTGGTGTAGCTACCTAATATCCAACAAAATAGACTTCAAACTAAAATCAATCAAAAGAGATCAAGAAGGACATTGCATACCCATCATAGGAAAGATCCACTGAGATGAAGTTTCAATTCTGAACATCTATGCCCCAAATACAAGGGCACCCATATGTAAAAGAAACATTACTAAAGCTTAAATCACACATCAAACCCCACACATTATTAGTGGAAGACTTCAACACCCCAATCTCACCACTGGACAGATCTGCCAGTTCCAAACTTAACAAAGAAATAAGGGACATAACTGATGTTATGGCTCAAATGGACTTAATCTATATCTACAGAACATTCCACCCTAACAAAAAAGAATATACCTTCTTCTCAGCACCCCATGGAACCTCCTCTAAAACTGACCACATACTGGGTCACAAAGCAAATCTCAACAGATACAAAAATTTTGGAATAACTGCCTGTATTCTATCAGACCACCATGGCTTAAAGTTAGATTTCAACAACAATAAAAATTACAGAATGTCTACAGTCTCATGGAAACTGAATAATGCTCAACTGAATCACCAATGGGTCAAGGAAGAAATAAAGAAAGAAATTAAAGACTTCCTAGAGATCAATGAAAATGAATACACCACAAACCCAAACTTAGGGGACACTATGAAAGCAGTGCTAAGAGGGAAATTCATAGCTCTAAATGCTCACATAAAGAAGTTGGAGAAATCTCACACTAGTGACTTAACAGCACACTTGAAAACCCTAGAACAAGAAGAAGCAAAGTCACCCAGGAAGAATAGACACCAGTAAATAATCAAATTGAAAGCAGAAATCAATGAAATAGAAACAAAGAGAACAATACAAAGAATCAATGAAACAAAGAGTTAGTTCTTTGAGAAAATCAACAAGATAGACAAGCCTTTATACAGACTAGCCAAAAGACAGAGAGAGAGCATCCAATTTAACAAAATCAGAAATGAAAAAGGATATATAACAACTAACAATGAGGAAATCCAGAGAATTATCAGGTCATACTTCAAAAACCTCTACTCCACAAAATTGGAAAATCTAAAGAAATGGACTATTTTTCTGCATAGGTACCATATACCTAAGTTAAATCAAGACCAGATAAATTATTGAAATAGACCAATAACCACTAAGGAAATGGAAACAGTCATTATAAGCCTCCCAACCAAAAAAAAAAAAAAGCCTAGAACAGATGGTTTCAATGTAGAATTAAACCAGAACTTCAAAGAAGAGTTAATACCAATACTCTTTAAATTGTTCCACAAAATAGAAACAGAAGGCATGTTACCAAACTCCTTATATGAGGATACAGTTACTCTGATTCCCAAGCCAAACAAAGATGCAACAAAGAAAGAGAATTATAGACCAATCTCCCTCATGAACATTGATGCAAAAATACTCAATAAAATATTGGCAAACATACTCCAAGAACACATCAAAACAATTATCCACCATCATCAAGTAGGCTTCATCCCAGAGATGCAAGGTTGATTCAACATATGAAAGTCTGTCAATGTACACCATATAAATAAGCTGAAAGAAAAAAAAAACACATGATCATCTCATTAGATGCTGAAAAGGCCTTTGACAAAATCCAACACCCCTTCATGATAAAGGTCTTAGAGAGAACAGGAATACAAGGAACATACCTAAACATAATAAAGGCAATTTACAGCAGGCCCACAGCCAACATCAAAGTAAATGGAGAGAAACTCAAAGTGATTCCACTAAAATCAGGAACAAGACAAAGTTGTCCACTCTTCCCCATATTTGTTCAACATAGTACTTGAAGTTCTAGCTAGAGCAATAAGACAACAAAAGGAGATTAAGGGGATACAAATTGGAAAGGAAGAAGTCAAACTTTCCCCATTTGCAGATGACACACTGGTATACATAAGTGACCCCAAAAATTTGACCGTGGAACTCCTTACAGCTGATAAACACCTTCAGTAATGTGGCAGGATACAAGATTAACTCAAAAAAAATCAGTAGCCCTCCTATATACAAATGATAATCAGGCTGAGAAAGAAATCAGAGATACATCACCCTTTACAACAGGCACAAATAATATAAAATAGCTTGGGATAACTCTAAGCAAGTGAAGGACCAGTATTACAAGAATTTTAAGTCTCTGAAAAAAGAAATTGAAGAAGATGTCAGAAAATGAAAAGATCTCCCATGCTCATGGATAGGTAGGATTAACATAGTAAAAATGGCAATCTTACCAAAAGCAATCTACAGGTTCAATGCAATCTCCATCAAAATCCCAACACAATTCTTCACAGACCTCAAAAGAACAATACTCAACTTCATATGGAAAAACAAAACAAACAAACAAACAGGATAGCTAAAAGAATCCTGTACAATAAAGCAACCTCTGGAGGCATCACAATCCCTGACTTCAAGCTCTACTATAGAGCTACATTAATAAAAACAGCTTGGTACTGGCATTAAAACCGACACGTGGACCAACAGAATCAAATTGAAGACCCTGACATTAATCTGCACACATATGAACACCTAATTTTTGACAAAGATACCAAAACTATACAATGGAAAAAAGAAAGTATCTTCAACAAATGGTGCTGGCATAACTGGATATCAACGTGTAGAAGATTGCAAATAGATCCATATCTGTCACCATGCACAAAACTTAAGTCCAAGTGGATCAAAGACATCAACATAAATACACTTACTCAGAACCTGATAGAAGAGAAAGTAGGAAGTAGTCTTGAACGCATTGGCATAGGAGATCGCTTCCTAAATATAACACCAGTAGCACAGACACTGAGAGCAACAATTAATAAATGGGACCTCTTGAAACTGAGAGGCTTTTGTAGGGCAAAGGACACAGTCAATAAAACAAAACAACAGCCTACAGAATGGGAAAAGATCTTTACCAATTCCACATCTGACAGAGGGCTGATCTCCAAAATATATAAAGAACTCAAAATGCTAGACATCAAAATACTGAACAATCCAGTTAAAAAATGGGCTACAGAGCTTAACAGAGAATTCTTAACAGAAGAATCTCACATGGCCAAAAGACATTTAAGGAATTGCTCATCATCCTTAGTCATCAGGGAAATGCAAATCAAATGACTCTGAGAAGCCATCTTATACCTGTCAGAGTAGCTAAAATCAAAAACACTGAACACAGCTTATGCTGGGGAGGATTCGAGCAAGGGGAACACTCCTACACTGTTGGTGGGAATGCAAACTTGTACAGCCACTTTGGAAATCAGTGTCGAGGATTCTCAGAAAACTGGGAATCAACCTTCCTCAAGACCCAGCTACACCACTCTTAGGCATATACCCAAGGAATGCTCAATCATAACACAAGGACACATACTCAACTATGTTCATAGCAGCATTATTTGTAATAGCCAGAACCTGGAAACAACCTAGATAACCCTCAACTGAAGAATGGATAAAGAAAATGTTGTACATATACACAATGGAGTACTACTCAGCAGAGAAAAACAATGACATCATGAGGTTTGCAGGCAAGTGGATGGAACTAGAAAAAATTATCCTGAGTGAGGTAACCCAGACTCAGAAAGACAAACATGGTATGTACTCACTCATAAGTGGATACTGGATGTAAAGCAAAGGATAACCAGGCTGCAACCCACAGCTCCAGGGAAGCTAGCTAGTAAGCAGGACCCTAGGAAGGACACATGGATCACCCAGGGATGGAGAAATGGATGAGATCTGTGTAAGCAAACTGAAGGTGGGGTGGGTAATGGAGGGCAAGGGATGGGGGATGAGAGCTTAGGAGAGCAGAAGGTTTGAGCTGTAACAGAGACAGAGTGGGAGAGCAAGGAAAGAGATACCATGGTAAATGAAGACACCATGGGAATAAGGAGAAGCAGAGTGCTAGGGAGGTTCCCAGGAGCCAACAAAGATGACTCCACTATAGACTACTGGCAATAGTTGAGAGGGTGCCTGCACTGACCTACTCTGGTGATTGGATGGCTGAATACCCTAACTGTCATGATAGGACCCTCATCCAGTGACTGATGGAAGCAGATGCAGAGATCCATGGCTGGGTCCCAGGCAACGCTCCAGAAGTCCAATTGATGAAAGAGAGGAGGGATTCTATGAGCAAGAGATATCGAGACCATGATTGGAAAAATTACAGAGACAGCTACCCAAACTAATGGAAACACATGAATTGCAGACCAATAGTTGAGGAGCTCCCATGGTACTGGCCTGGGCCCTCTGGATAAGTGAGACAGTTGTCTAACTTGAACTGTTTAGGGGACCCCCACACAGTGGAATTGGGACCTGTCCCTAGTGCGTGAGCTGGCTTTTTGGAGCCTAGTACCTATGTTGAGACACTTTGTGCAGCCTTGGTGCAGGGAGGAGGAGCTTGGACCTACCTCAACTGAATGTACCAGGCTCTGCTGACTCCCCATGGGATACCTGGCCTTGGAGGACGTGGGAATGGGGGGTGGGTTGGGGGAGAAGACTGGGGGGTGGGAGGTGGGAGGACAGGGGAATCTGTGGTTGGTATGTAAAATGAATAGAAAATCTCCTAATTTAAAGAAAAAGGAAAAAAAAATCATGGAGTTCAATAAGGAGAGTAGAATGGACCATTCAGGTGGGAGTTTAGAAGCCCAGAATGTCAAAAGAATCACAGACCATGAAGACATGGCCCATGAAGTTAAGAAGGAATCAAAATCTCTGTTGAGGAGTGGGCGAGAGGCTGTTTCTTTGATATTGATATTTAATCTGCTCAAGTCCTGCAAACTTAAGTGAGGCTTAATTTAAATGCAGTAAAATAATTTCCTTGGTAAAAGGCATTTCAAAACAGTATATAATTCAGGCTGTGGCATGGCTACTTCCCAGTATTCTTCTTCAGATGTACACTGAAAAAGCAAATTGGGGAAGAAAAAAAAAGTTCTAGTGAGGAAAATTGTGTGTGCAAATTTAAAATTGCTCAGAAGAACAGTGGAGATAAGAAAGCATCAGCAGCCGGGGCCCGGGTGGTGGCACCCCTTTAATCCCAGTACTCAGGAGGCAGAGTCAGGTGGATCTCTGTGAGTTCGAGGCCAGCCTGGTCTACAGAGCGAGATCCAGTACAGGCACTAAAATTACACAGATAAACCCTGTCTCAAAAAACAAAAAAAACAAAACAAAAAAACGAAAAAAGAAAAAAGAAAAAGAAAGCATCAGCAATTGTTAAAGAGGAACCTCACAACTTTTCACTGGGACAATAGGAAAGGTATCTTGAAGGCAAGACCCATAAAAGGCTCCCACTTATAAAAATGCAAATTTAGGTCAAATGAGAAAGTCCAAAGAGATAATACCACAGCAGGGATTTCCTATTCTCAAATGAATGCTTAGGAAAGTGATTTTGTCATTGAACCACCAAGGCATTCAAGGTTGCTGTTGCCAAGGTCAGAGGCAGCAGAACTTGGTAGTGTCATCTATGTGTCCCTGGTTTTGCAAGCATGAAAGATGCAAGTGAAAAATGTCACTGAGTCTTGTTCCATGGTTTCAGAGAGCCCCTGAGGCCAGGCAATGTGTAGCAAGATTAGACTTTAGGCAAGGACACCTTGAGAGGCTACTGCATAAACCTATGAAGATGAAGCATAGGTTGTAAGGAAGACCTGAGGATGTTAAAGATGTCAGAACTGTGAGACACCTGCTGAGGAAAGCTGAAGGCACAGAATGGAGCCAACTCAAGAGTATGTGTGCTAGGGACAGTAGAGCTGGAGGGATGGGGCTACCCAAGTCCTCACAGCCTAGAGGTGGTTGTTATGAGCTCCAGAAGTCAGACATGGAGCTGCATGATTTGCTGTTATCCCTGATGATCTTTGTTCTTATTTTAATCTGATCATTCCTTGTTATGACTATTTTTTCCCTTGGAGTGGGATTGCTAATTCTGTGCCATTGTATATCGGAAGATATAAATCTTCGTCTGTTTGTTTGTTTGTTTGTTTGTGTGTTGTAGGCACTCACAGTCAAGTGATTGCCTCCAGTCTCAGCTGAGATATGCACTTAAGACATTTAAAAGGCTTCTTATAGACTATGGGAGTACTGAAGTTGGCCTGAATTCATTTTCATTAATAGATGGCCATGAGCCTAGAAGACAAGAATAGAAGCTTATGGCTTAAGCGTGTTTTGGTGTCAAGCTAAAAGGGGTGGTCTTGTGGTGACTGATTAATATTGATAGTCAAGTTGACCAGCTCTAAAATAACTTAAGAGATAAACCTCTGCCCAAGTTTGTGAGGGACTATCTAGATTAGGTTAGCTTCTGGGCATGTCCATGAAGGATTGTCTAGATTCTGTTAATAGGCGTGGGAAGACCATCCTAACTGCAGGACAAATAAAAAGGAGAAAGGGAGCTGACACCAGAATTCATCACTTTCTGCTTCCTGACTGCTGATGTCATGGGACCATCTGCTTCAAGTTCCAGATGCCATGCCTTCCCCACCATTATGGACTGGATCCAAGAACTGTGAGCCACAATCATCTCTCTCTCTCCTAAGTTGGTTCTGTTAGGTGTTTTGTCTCAGCAATGGAAAAAGTCACCAAGAAAAACCAACTACCTGGGGGTCACAAATTAGAATATGTTGACTGAACCCCAGGAATCTGTCTATCTCTACCTCCTCAACACTGGGATTACAAAGCACGTGCCATCAAAAAATAAAAATAAAAATAAAAAACAAAAACAAAAAACAAAGGAGATGATCATGTGGTTTTAGTCATTAAATCTATTTATATGGTAGATTACATTTACCAATGTATGCATGTTGAACAATATCTGCATCTCTTCAATGAAGCCTACTTGATCATGGTGGATGACATTTTTCATGATTCTTATATTAAATTTGCAAGTATTTTATTGAAAATTTTTGCATCTATGTTCATAAGTAAAATTTGTAATTATCTTTCTTTATTATGTTGTTACATGGTTTGTGTATCAGGGTAACTGTGGCTTTATGAAATGAATTAGACAATGTTCTTTCTGTTTATATTTTGCAAAAGAATTTCTGGAGTATTGGCATAGATTTTTCTTTGAAATTATGGTAGAATTCTGTACTCAAACCATCTGCCACTGGGCACTTTTTGGTCAGAAGTCTTTTAGTCAATTTTAATTGTATTTGATTGGGGATTATGGATCCATTTAAATTATTTTTCTGATCTTGATTTAACTTTGTTGGATGGTATATATCAAAAAAACTATATATTTTATTTTTATTTTCCAAATTGGTGGAGACTAGAGTTAAAATGTATGTCTTTATGCTTCCCTGGATTTCCTCACTGTCTGTCATGCGTCCTTTTCTTCTTAATGTTGTTAATTTGAATCTTTTCTCTCCCCTTTTATTTAATTTGTCTCAGAGATTGTCAATCTTGTTGATATTTTCAATAAACTTTGTTTCACTGATTCTTTCTGTTTTCTTTCTGATTATATTTGGTTTGTTTTAGCCCTGAGTTTGATTATTTCATTCTGTCTACTCATTTTGGACATTAGTATTTTTTTCTAGAGCTTTAAGTTGTTAAATTACTAATATGACATCTCTCCAATTTTTTATGTAGGCACTTAGTGCTATCAACTTGTCTTTTAGAAACAAACTCTTTCATTGTTTCCCATAATTTTAATGATGTTGTGTTTTCATTTTCATTCATTTCTAAAATATTTGTAATTTTCTCCTTAACTTCTTGACCCATTTTTTAATCAATGGAGAGTTGTTCAATTTCCATGAGTTTGTAAACTTTCTGTTGTTTCTCTTGTTGTTGATATCCAGCTTTAATCCGTGGTGGTCAGATATGATGTAGTCTGTTGTGTCAATTTTCTTGTACCTGTTGTGACTTGCTTTGTGTCCTAGTATTTAGTTAATCTTAAAGAAAGTGCCATGAACTTTTGAGAAGAAGTTAGGTTCTTTTGTGTTTGTGTGAACTATTCTATAAATAGGTCCATCTGGTATATAACATCAGTTAGTGCAAGCATTATTTGTTTTTTGTTTGTTTGTTTGTTTATTTGAGATATTTGTTACTCTGTGTGTATGTGTGTGTGTGTGTGTGTGTGTGTGTGTGTGTGTGTGTTTGTGTGTGTGTGTGTTATCAGGATAACCTTTCTATTGGTAAGAGTGGCATACTGAAGTCACCCTATGTCACTGTATGAGGGTCTATATGTGATTTTAGCTATAGTTGTATTTCTTTTTTTTTTTTTGTTTTTTCGAGACAGGGTTTCTCTGTGTAGCTTTGTGCCTTTCCTGGAGCTCACTTGGTAGCCCAGGCTGGCCTCGAACTCACAGAGATCCGCCTGCCTCTGCCTCCCAAGTGCTGGGATTAAAGGCGTGCGCCACCAATGCCCGGCTAGTTGTATTTCTTTTATGGACTTGGTTGCCTTTGTATGTGGTGCATAGATGTTGAAAATTACAATATCCTCTTGGTGGATTTTTCCTTTGATGATTATAAAGTGTCCTTCCCTTTCTCTTCTGATTAGTTTTGTGTTAAAGTTTATTTTAAAAATTATATACTGGCTTGATTTTTTGGGGGGGTCTAATTAGTTAGAATATCTTTTTCCATCCATTTACTCAGATGTGGTAGCTATCCTTTATGTTAATTTATGTTTCCTGAATACAGCAAATGGGTGGATCCTGTTTTTTAATCCATTTTGTTGGTCTGTGTCTTTTGGGGGGAATTGAAACTATTAATGAGCAGTGTTTGTTGATTTCTGTTATTGTGTTCTTGTAATGTGGGCTATTTCACTTCTTTTGATTTGCTAATCTTAGATTATTACTTTCTTGTCCTTTACTGGATGTGGTTAGCCTCTTCAAGTTAATGTTACATTCTTGCTCCTTCAGTGTAGCTCAATTTGTAGGTAGATTCTGCTAAAATTTGGGTTTATCATGGGATGTCTTTTCTTTTTTTTTTAACCATCAATGGTGATTGGAAGTATTGCTGGGTATAGTAGTGTGGGCAGGCATTGAAATCTATCAGAGTTTGGAGAACATCTGTGCAGGCCCGTCTAGCTTAGAATCTCCATTAAAAGTTGGGTGCTGTTCTAATAGCTCCTCCTTTATATGTTACTTGGTCTTATTCCCTTGAAATTTTTAATGTTCTTTCCATGTTCTATATATTTCATGCACTGATTATGTGTCATGGGAAATTTCTCTTCTGGCCCATCTATTTTGTTTCTTTTACCTTGATAGAAATCTTCTTTAGGTTAGGAACATTTTCTTCTTTAATTTTCTTTAAAATATTTTCAGTGCTTTTGACCTGGGTTTCTTCACCTTCTTCTATTCCTATTATTCATAGATTTGATCAAATTATAGTGTTTCATATTTCCTGGAAGTTTTGTTCCTGGAATTTCTTTTGTTTTAGATTTAACATTTTCTTCACCATTTCTTCTATCTTGTTTTCAATGATTGAGATTCTCTCTTCCATCCCTTGTATTCTATTGATGAACTTGCCTCTGAGGTTTTATATGACTTCTTAAATTTTTTATTTACAATTTCCCTCAGTTTGAGTTTTCATTGTTGTTTCATTTCCATTTTCACGTCTTGAACAGTTTTCTTCATTTCATTCCACTGTTTGTTTTGTTTTCAGAGGTATCAATAATAGATTCATGTATATCTTCTTTTAGTTCAATGAACATATTTATGACACCTAGTTTGAATTTTCTTTCTTGTGCTTCAGCTATATTCATTAGTATGGGCCAAGGGGGTTGCTTGGCCCTAGAGGAGAAACATTATCTTGACTGTTACTGTGTATTTTATGGTAACATCTAGGCATATGGGTTTGGGATGATTATAGTTTTTATCTTTATTGGATTTGTGTCTTGCTCCTTGTTTTCTGTTTCCCTTTGGCTCTTAGGAGAGTGTTGTGGCAGTGGGTTGCCTGATAGAAAGCACTTATGAGTTTCTGTCACATGTACCCAATGGAGGTCCAGGTAGAACTTGTTTCTATGTTTTGGGGGCTGACATGAAAGAATTGGGATTAGTTTATCCAGATTCCTTCCTGTCAGAAAGGTTGGAGCTGAGAGGGCCCCTTGGAGGGAGGAAATCTTGGTTTTCCACTAGGATCTGTGGAATCCACATGGAATGGAGTAAGTAAAGAAAGCCAGGATCCTGCAGGTGCTCTGCTATAAGACTGGGATGAGACTGGGGAATTGGAATAGGAAGATAGGAAGGAGATTGCCTACCCAGTTCCTTGGTTGTCATAGCCAGCAAGTTTCCAGGAACAACTACACTGGATGTTGGCTGCTAAATCTGAGAGATGGGGTGAGGAAGAAAGGTTGTAGAAGAGGATCTGCTTAGTTCCCTGGGAACGCAAACAGAGAGGAAGGGCACCTACAGTGGGTGATCTCTATCAAGCTGAGGATAAGACTAAGGAATGGAGTGAGGAAGGAAGGTTGTAGAAGATCTCTTTAATATTTTGGAATGTGGGCAGAGAGCGTTTTATTGTTTTCAAAACTTCTGAATATCAAACTGATGAGTGTAATTTGTCCTATTGTAATATGTGCCTAAAGACAAATGAATGTAGATTAGATTAGTATGGCTTAATTTTATTTTCATGTATTTATTTATTATATTCAATTCATATATAAAATATAAAACTTGCTATTAACATGTCATGTTTGAATACACATAAGCCATGTTTAATGGTTAAATCCAGTGAAAGATTTGTTTCCACAGTTATTTACATTAAATATTAAAACTAATTTTTGTTAGAATTTAAAAATATAGTCCATTGCCAGGCAGTGGTGGCACATGCCTTTAATACCAGTTCTCAGGAGGCAGAGGCAAAGGCAGATGGATCTCTATGATATCAAGGACAGACTGGTCTACAGAGTGTACAGAGTGAGTACCAGGACAGCCAGGGCTACACAAGAAAACCTTTCTCTAAGCGCGTGAGCACACACACACACACACACACACACACACACACACTTATCCTATTTTTGTTATCTGTTATCGTCTTACTATGTGTTAACAAATTCTCTCAATTTTTATGAGATCAATGTTTTTTAGATTTCGTCTTTGAAAAAGACTTTTTGAGACTTCTACTTTTCCTTTTATATCTAGCTTATTTTGCTTAACAAAGTAATCTCCTATTTAATAAATGTATTAAGTGACAGAACTTAACTTGTTTTGTAAATGTAGTAAAACTGTGTTACAGGAGATAGGGAAAATGGGAGGGGAACATTTACTGCAGACAAGGACATCCCATTGAATATATACCTTACTTTTTTAGCCATTTAAGAATTTAAAGTTATTTAAGTTATTTGCATTTCATGCCTATTGTGAATGGAGCTGTAATAAACAGGGAAGTACAAAAATCTCTACATCATTTCCTTTATGCATATACTAGGAAGTGAGATTATTGTGTGGTAAGCAGTTTCATTGTTTTGATTTTTATTGTTAAACTACTTTACATTCCCTTTAACTATGTCTAGGTGAAAATGAGTACAAGTATCCCCTTAGTTCACTCCTTACAACATGATCAAGTGGATGAGTATGCTGACTTTTCACTTAAGTGGACAACATTGTATGTGACTCTTAATACAATCTTTTATTTCTTAAAACATCTGAATGTTTCTGATATTAGAGCCACAAATTAAATGTCATTTGTAGAATGTAAGTAAAAATATAAATCACAGATTGTTAAGTCTCTGATGAGAAACTTATAACAGTAGTAGGGCTGTAGTAATTGAAATGAATGTTTCTTGAAAAATACAGGTCAAAATGGTATAAAATACTTAAAATTCTAGATGTCACTGGTGTCCTCTTGATAGAAGCAGAGCTATCTTCTGTCCTTGGAAAGACTAGGCTCTATTTATATAAATGTTATATAATAGCCTCAACTGAGGCAATTCTATTGTAATTGGATTTCTTTTATCCTTACATTGTATCACAAGCATACCTTATTATGTTTTACCTCTAGAAATGCAAACTATGTTAGACAAAGTCTATTTCAAGTGGACTGGTACTATCTAAGTGAAACCCTATGTTAGTATACTTTATATTAGGACTGCATTTCAGAAAATGAAGAAAGTACAACAAAAAGGTTATCTGTGGTCCAAGTATAACAAATTATTTGCTCAAGTTAAATTCATTTAAATATACCTATGAAAATTTTATTATTAAATATGTTAAGATTAACTAGAATTATCCATACAATTTAACGGATTGATTCTTGTAGAGCTGGGAGTTTGGAAGGTTTGTATTCAATGGCATTGAAAAGCTAGACCATTTATGCCACTGTAAAGGCAAAGAAGTTCAGAAGTCATTTGGATATTTTGATAAACTTGTTGTAGCCAACTTGTAAGCATCATGTATATATGCTGTAGCTACTAAGAGGTCTAAAAATGTTTTCTTTTCCTGGTATCTTATACAATATACTTAGTAAGGAAGTACTATCTTCCCTGAAATGTTTGGTGTCTGCTTTCCTCAGCAGAACAGTTCAAATTGTAGGAGATTTTAAAATTTATTGAGCTTTCTGAATTCAGTGCCCACTGTAGTATTACAATGATGAATTCCAAATTATACTGTTAAACATCAGAATAAGTGGGCATGTTTGCTAGCACAGACAGCCAGAACAAAATATTAATCAGAATGTTTTGACTTATAGAACACTTGGAAGTAGCTTATTGTTTGATTAAGGTTTATAGCTGGCAGTCTATGAATATATTATCTCATCTGTGTAGTAAGAAAGTGTCTAGATCCTCTATGTAAAAATAGGAGTTGTGTTGCTAAAATTGAGTCGCTCAATTTTTAGAGATTTAAAAAACATTATGAATCCCATTGACTAAGGGATAAAACAGGCTCTTCAATAAAGGATTCTGCAATGAATGTAGTTCAGGGTTAGACTGATTGCCTGTTATGTGCAAGGTCCTAAGACCAATAATCAGCACTGACAAAAACTAAAGTAAAACAAAACCAGAAGGCCATTACAAGCTAGAAAATGACATGTACAAATTCTTCAAAGATTACCAGATATAGATATGAATTGACAATAGTTTTGTCTGTAAAATGCAAACAAGGAGATCAGGTGATTAAAAGTTAATTATCTTGTTAGTCACCCATTGAACATATAAACAAAATCTCTCAGACTGTAGTTATTTTTTCTCTATTTCTTAAATACATAATTGAATCTCTGAACCTTGGATGACGATTGGCATAGAAAGAGGTAAATTCATACCTCATGGCTCCTTTTAACCACTAAGAAAACAACTAAAAATTATTTTAGTAGCAATAATAACTTCTAAAATAAGTTCAGCCACGAAAAGCTTTTTTTTTTTTTTTTGGTTTTTCGAGACAGGGTTTCTCTGTGTAGCTTTGCGCCTTTCCTGGAACTCGCTCTGTAGCCCAGGCTGGCCTCGAACTCACAGAGATCCACCTGCCTCTGTCTCCTGAGTGCTGGGATTAAAGACATGCGCCACCGACCCTAGATCCCGTCCCTGGGCGCCAGTCAACCCTGGCAAGACCTGCGCACCTTGGCCCCAAGTTCTGGCCAGCGGGCAGGTTCCCTTCTACCCCCACCCCTACCGGGAAGGGCCCCCTTCCCCAAGATCCCCTGCAGTCTCCAAGCCCTGCCCCCAAGCCCAGCACCCCCGGAGACCCCCGCCACTTCCTGAGACTTAGAGACCGGCCCTCAGCTCCCAGCCTGCCCCGGACGGACTTCCCTTCTGGACAAAGCTCCCAGCCTGCCCCGGACGGACTTCCCTTCTGGAAAAAGCTCCCAGCCTGCCCCGGACGGACTTCCCTTCTGGACAAAGCTCCCAGCCTGCTTCGGCCTTCCCATCTGAACAAGAGCTCCCAACCTGCCTTGCACTTCCCATTTGGAGAAGAGAGTCCCATCTAGACAGAAGAGAGAGACTTCCCGAATCTGTCAGCTCTTTCTCCACCAAGTACACTGATAAGACCAAGATCAAACACAAGGAGATGGGCAGACGTCCAGGCAGAAGTACATACAACAAAATGAAGAGCAATACAGCATCACCAGAACCTAGCCCTCCTCCAACATCTAGAGCTGATCATCAAAAATTGGAAGAAGCAGAAGAAAACAGCCTTATGAATGACATCATGAAGAAGATAGAGGCTTATATAGAGGAAAATACAAAAAAATTGCAAGAGCGCTGTAAAAACCTAGAGGAAAGGACAATTAAAGTAGAAGAAAAAAATTAAGTCCTGGAAGAAAACAATAAAGCACTGAAAGAAAAACATGAAAAAGCAATGAAACAAATGGAGGAAACAGTCCAAGACCTGAAAAGGGAAATAGAAAAAATGAAGAAGACTCAAACAGAGGGAATGCTGGAAATAGAAAATCTAAGTAAACGATCAGGAACTTCAGATGCAAGTATAACCAACAGAATGCAAGAGATGGAAGAGAGGATCTCTGGCGTTGAAGATACGGTAGAAGAAATAGATTCATCAGTCAAAGAAAACACTAAAGCCAACAAAGTCATGACCCAAAATGTCCAAGAAATCTGGGACACCATGAAAAGACCAAACCTGCGAATAATAGGGATAGAAGAAGGAGAAGAATACCAACTTAAAGGCGCGGAAAATATATTCAACAAGATCATAGAAGAAAACTTTCCCAACTTAAAGAAGGAAATGCCAATGAAGATACAAGAAGCCTATAGAACACCAAACAGACTAGACCCCCAAAAAAAGTCCCCTCGCCACATAATATTTAAACAACTAAACATACAGAATAAAGAAAGAATATTAAGAGCAGCAAAGGAAAAAGGCCAAGTGACCTATAAAGGCAAACCCATCAGAATAACACCCGATTTCTCAATGGAAACTTTGAAAGCCAGAAGAACATGGACAGATGTAATGCAGACACTAAGAGTCCATGGATGCCAGCCTAGACTAATATACCCAGCAAAACTTTCAATCATCATAGACGGAGTGAACAAGACATTCCAAGACAAAGCCAGATTTAAACAATACTTATCCACAAACCCAGCCCTACAGAAAGCACTAGAAGGAAAATTCCAGCCCAAGGAAGTCAGATACACCCTTGAAAACACAGGCAATAGATAACCCCACAGCAGTAAACCCCAAAGATAAGAAGTACACACACACTACCACCAAAAAAATAACAGGAATGAACAATCACTGGTCATTAATATCTCTTAATATCAATGGACTTAATTCGCCTATAAAAAGACACAGGCTTACAGAATGGATACGAAAGCAGGACCCATCTTTCTGTTGCATACAAGAAACACACCTCAAATACAAAGACAGACACTACCTAAGAATAAAAGGCTGGGAAAAGACTTTCCAATCAAACGGTCTTAAGAAACAAGCGGGTGTAGCCATCCTGATATCCAACAAAATAGACTTCAAACTAAAATCAATCAAAAGAGATCAAGAAGGGCATTACATATTCATCACAGGAAGGATCCACCAAGAGGAAATTTCAATTCTGAACATTTATGCCCCAAATACAAGGGCACCCACATATGTAAAAGAAACACTACTAAAGCTTAAACCACATATAAAACCCCACACATTAATAGTGGGAGACTTCAATACCCCACTTTCACCACTGGACAGATCTCCTATATGGAAACTTAACAGAGAAATGAAGGACTTAACTAAAGTCATGACCCAAATGGACTTAATTGATATCTACAGAACATTCCATCCTAACAAAAAAGAATATACCTTCTTCTCAGCACCCCATGGAACCTTCTCCAAAATTGACCACATACTTGGCCACAAAGCAATTCTCAATACATACAAAACAATTGGAATAACCTCCTGTGTTCTATCAGACCACCAAGGTCTAAAGTTAGATTTCAACAACAACAAAAACTACAGAAAACCTACAATCTCATGGAAACTGAATAATGCTCAACTGAATCACCAATGGGTTAGGGAAGAAATAAAGAAAGAAATTAAAGAATTCCTAGAGATCAACGAAAATGAAGACACCACATACCCAAACCTATGGGACACTATGAAAGCAGTGCTAAGAGGGAAATTCATAGCACTAAATGCGCACATAAAGAAGTTGGAGAAATCTCACACTAGTGACTTAACAGCACACCTGAAAGCTCTAGAACAAGAAGAAGCAAAGTCTCCCAAGAAGAATAGACACCAGGAAATCATCAAAGTGAGAGCTGAAATCAACAAAATAGAAACAAAGAGAACAATACAAAAAATCAATGAAACAAAGAGTTGGTTCTTTGAGAGAATCAACAAAATAGACAAGCCCTTATCCAAACTAACCAAAAGACAGAGAGAGAGCATCCAGATTAACAAAATCAGAAACGAAAAGGGGGACATAACAACAGACATTGAGGAAATCCAGAGAATCATCAGGTCATACTTCAAAAACCTCTATTCCACAAAACTGGAAAATCTAAAAGAAATGGATAATTTTCTGGATAGGTACCACATACCTAAGTTAAATCAAGACCAGATAAACTATTTAAATAGTCCAATAACTCCTAAGGAAATAGAAACAGTCATTAAAAGTCTCCCAACCAAAAAAATCCCAGGGCCAGATGGTTTCAGCGCAGAATTCTACCAGATCTTCAAAGAAGACTTAATACCAATACTCTCTAAATTGTTCCACACAGTAGAAACAGACGGAACATTACCAAACTCCTTCTATGAGGCTACAATTACCCTGATTCCTAAACCAAACAAGGATACAACAAAGAAAGAGAACTACAGACCGATCTCCCTCATGAACATTGATGCAAAAATACTCAATAAAATACTGGCAAACAGACTCCAAGAACACATCAAAACAATTATCCACCATGATCAAGTAGGCTTCATCCCAGGGATGCAAGGGTGGTTCAACATACGAAAGTCCGTCAATGTAATACACCATATAAACAAACTGAAAGAAAAAAACCACATGATCATCTCACTAGATGCAGAAAAGGCATTTGACAAAATCCAACACCCCTTCATGATAAAGGTCTTGGAGCGATCAGGAATACAGGGAACATACCTCAACATAATAAAGGCAATTTACAGCAAGCCAACAGCCAACATCAAATTAAATGGAGAGAAACTCAAAGCAATTCCACTAAAATCAGGAACGAGGCAAGGCTGTCCGCTCTCCCCATACTTATTCAATATAGTACTTGAAGTTCTAGCCAGAGCAATAAGACAGCATAAGGAGATTAAGGGGATACAAATGGGAAAGGAAGAAGTCAAGCTTTCCCTATTTGCAGATGACATGATAGTATACTTGAGTGACCCCAAAGATTCAACCAAGGAACTGATACAGCTTATAAACACCTTCAGCAACATAGCAGGATACAAGATCAACTCAAAAAAATCAGTAGCCCTCCTATATACAACTGACAAACAGGCTGAGAAGGAAATCAGAGATACATCACCCTTTTCAATAGCCACAAATGACATAAAATACCTTGGGATAACATTAACCAAGCAAGTGAAGGACAAGGACCTATATGACAAGAACTTCAAGTCCCTGAAAAAAGAAATTGAAGAAGATGTCAGAAAATGGAAAGATCTCCTGTGCTCATGGATAGGCAGGACTAACATAGTAAAAATGGCAATTTTACCAAAAGCTATCTACAGATTCAACGCAATCCCCATCAAAATACCAACACAATTCTTCACAGACCTGGAAAGAATAATACTCAACTTCATATGGAAAAACAAAAAACCCAGGATAGCCAAAAGAATCCTGTACAATAAAACAACCTCTGGAGGCATCACGATCCCTGACTTCAAGCTCTACTATAGAGCTACAGTAATAAAAACAGCCTGGTACTGGCATAAAAACCGACTTTTGGACCAATGGAATCGAATTGAAGACCCTGACATTAATCCACACACCTATGAACATATAATTTTTGACAAAGAAGCCAAAAGCGTACAATGGAAAAAAGAAAGCATCTTCAACAAATGGTGCTGGCATAACTGGATATCAACATGCAGAAGGCTGCAAATAGATCCATATTTATCACCATGCACAAAACTTAAGTCCAAGTGGATCAAAGACCTCAACATAAATCCAGCTACTCTGAATCTGCTAGAAGAGAAAGTAGGAAGTAGTCTTGAACGCATTGGCATAGGAGATCGCTTCCTAGGTATAACACCAGTAGCTCAGACACTGAGAGAAACAATCAATCAATGGGACCTCTTGAAACTGAAAAGCTTTTGTAGAGCAAAGGATACGGTCAACAAGGCAAAGCGACAGCCCACAGAATGGGAAAAGATCTTCACCAACCCCACATCTGACAGAGGACTGATATCCAGAATATATAGGGAACTCAAGAAATTAAACATCAAAATTCCCAACAGTCCAATTAAGAAATGGGCCATAGAACTAAACAGAGAATTCTCAGCAGAGGAAACACAAATGGCTGAAAGACATTTAAGGAATTGCTCAACATCCCTAATCATTAGGGAAATGCAAATCAAAACAACTCTGAGATACCACCTTACGCCAGTCAGATTGGCTAAGATCAAAAACACTGAGGACACCTTGTGCTGGAGAGGATGTGGAGCTAGGGGAACTCTCCTCCACTGCTGGTGGGAATGCAAGCTGGTACAGCCACTGTGGAAATCAATATGGCGCTTTCTTAGAAAATTGGGAATCAATCTCCCCCAAGATCCAGCTATACCACTCTTGGGCATATACCCAAGGAATGCTCAATCATACCACAAGGGCACTTGCTCAGCTATGTTCATATCAGCATTATTTGTAATAGCCAGAACCTGGAAACAACCTAGATGCCCTTCAACC